>VWYK01067377.1:10192-30041 GCA_013399775.1 Semnornis frantzii
AAAAGGCAGAAAGAAAAAGAGAAAAGAAAACCTCTGTGTATGTGTTTGGAGGAACGCAAAGAAATCGAACTGCATCTAAAGACTCAGAAAAAGTTCTGAGAATTATTTGCAATTGTGGTAACAAAAACTAAAAAATGGCATCCAACAAAGAAGGTCAAGCTGACCTCAAGATTCTAAGTCAGGCTCTTAAAATCCTAAATCGTACAAAGCACCATGACTTCAAGGCATACAAATGTAAGAGGATTAAGGTAAGTGTCCCACCTAAAAGCCTGAGAAAACAAAAAATAGTTTTAAGTACTGAAAAGAAACACAAATCATATGGATTTTCCATGTGCAGGAAGGCAAAATTGTTAGGATTTATTAAGAGCACACTAAAATAAGCACTCCATAAGGGAAAAATTCAGGTTTGATTGCCACCTGAGAGCAAACATACTCATGCCAAAACATAGCAAATATTAACAACTCAAAGAACCAGCTCAAAACCTATTGAAGTCAATGGGAAAGTTCTCATTGACTTCAGTTAGCTAAGACCCTCTGTTTAAAAAGATTAAGTGAAAACAAATACAACTATTCTTTCTAGAGGAAGGCAGTAAAACAGCTTCTCTCAGCCCATGGTACCTACCCCAGTGACTTAAGTAATACCCAACCCAGCTACAAAGCAACAAAGGCTTTCCCTATAGGTAAACACTTTATGCTACTTACATTATCAGACTCTTGGCCATAATTACATTTATGTTAGCAGGATAGAAGTGTAGTGCCTTTGAAAGGATAACATTAGTTCTGGACCTCATTCTGCAAGTTTGAACTGTGACAGTCGTGTCTTGACTTTGAGATGTCAAACAACATTTAAGCATGCACTCCAAACTCTGTGCTCATTTTCATCTCAGAGAATATTTAAAAATAGTAACGATGCAACTGTTTATGCTTCTAACTAAATGGAAAGAGAAGCAATGCATAAGGTTCATGGACCTACCAGCATTCTGCCAGAGCACACTACTTCAACAAGTTCTTATTTAACTGAAGAAAATCAAGTTTGGGAAAAAAAACATCCATCATCTTAGATATCTGCTGGAAGCAATCACTGTCTTGTGGTATTACTGAGAACTTGAAGAGTTCTCTCGTCCCTCTATTCCAGTGCAATTCAATAAGACAGAAACTTGGAGTAACCTACCAAATGTGAGTTTTTCTGTTTGTTTTAGTACAAAGATGCAAGCATTGGTTTTAACTAATAGAACAGTCAAAAAGCCTCTCAAATCTGTACTTGAATATGAATAGAGAGTTAGGGATCTGGGAAAACTGTGCTTCTCAGTGTATTCACTCAACTAAAACACTAAGTGACATTAAGCAAGTCACTTGCCAAGTGGTCTCTCTTGAACCTAGCTGAGAAGTGGATAAGAGGTTTACAGCTGAACCAGAGACAAAGGACTCAGTAGGTTTCACCACATCTGAACTGTGGCCCCACTGCTGCCTCCTCGAAGGAAACTAATAAACTACACTTTTTCAGGGGGAAAAAAAATATGACAAGCAATTAAGTGCTGCTAAGACAATAACCTTGTATCACAAAGACAGTAAATGGGAGAAAAAAATCCCTTCAAGTTTCTATTTAATTCTTCCCACAGAGTATTTTACTAAAAGTCAACTATTGTGTTACCAGAGATGTTTATAAGCAGAACTTATTTTGTGAAGAATGAGGTAGAGCCTTAGGTCAGTTTTCCAGGATCAAGGCAAGTATGATTCCACTGGGCATGATGATAATCCACTGGAAATTATAGTAATTTTCATGTAATAAAAAAATAATTTCACCTACAGGCCAGTACACACCACATTCAGCTTCTCTTAAGAGAGTTTTCCTAGCAGTTGTGAGAAAAGTGTGAATGTTACTCTCCTTCAGGAAGAGAAGTAGTAAGCACTTAACTTAAGAGATACTTTAAAACAACTACCTCTCTCATTTACTTTCAGCATCCTAAGCACACTTTAAAACTTGAAAACACATTTAAAACAGATCATTTGCAAGTACTTTCATAGCAACATCCTCCAGAATTTGTTTTTAAAAAGCAAGAAATTTCCATTAACCAACAGCTAGGCTTCTGTTTAGAAAAATACTAATTACAGCTTTGTTCAAACAGATGCAAAATTCTCACAAAAGACTAAATGAACCTGATCTGCAGAATGTTGTTAACATCACTGGCTAAACAAAAATAGCTTCCTCATTAAATCAGTCTTTCTTCGGAGTCATTCCTGGTTATGCTGCCAGGACAGCACACAAGCTGCACTGGAACCACTTTCAGAACCCTGTTGCACAGAAAACCACAAAATACATAAAGGAGGACACGTGGTAGCAAGACACAACAAGCATTTAGAGAGAAGTTCACTGCTGTTTCCGAAGAGTCTTCAGTACAAGCAGAATTTAATTCTCACTACTAGGCCACTCACTGCTCTCACTTGTCAAAGGCCTTTCCATGGCAAAACCAACAGCAATTCAATATCAAGTAGTTGCGTTGGGGGGGGAGCAGTGTAAAGGCACGAGGTTGGACAAACAAACACTTTGTTTCTTATCAGAATTGCTTCAACGCCCAAGGAAAGCACAGAGAGCATGAGCAGGACATTCCTTCTCCCTGGCTTAGAGGAATGCAGTAGCTGAGGACTTGTACATCAAATTCCTGAGATGCTGCCACAAAAAAAACAGCAGCAGCCCACAGACATATCTCCCACTGTGATGGTTTGGGAGTTATCTGCCCACATGCACACAGTGAAAATCACCCAGACTAGACTCAGCTGGTTGGAAGTTAAGGAATGAAGCTATATTTATAGCTTAGCACAATATACAAACAGATATATATACACAATATACACAAACATGTACAGAAATATATGTTAAAAGTAATACAGAAACACTATACCCCTCCCAGAAAATCCAGGAGGAGCTCCCTTTCCACCCTTCTACCTTATCCCAGGGTCTGCCTTACATGCAAGGTGAATTTGGAGGATCGGCAAGGCGGGGCATGGTTAGAAGCAGAATGATTAGTTGGGTTACACAGCTGCAAAAGCCCAGGGAGAAAGACACACTGACTCTGATAGAGACTCTGTCTTACTTATGTTTGAGTCCTTGTTTTCCTACATCTCAGCAAGCCTATAGGTGAAGTAGACATCAGCATTGTTTTCTTTTCACAGCCTATAATCTATTTTTTTTCATCAAAATATTCCAATTACCCTTAAACGGGCACACCCACCAAGCATCATAGTAAAACCTCAGTGAACCTTGGCTGTGACGAAGCCCAACCAGAGGTGATTCCAGGGTCACTATGGGGGATACAGTTCTGCTCTCCTTCCATTACCAGGGACATGCAACTCCTGTGGTGACTTCTCATACAATCTGTAGCCTCTGCAGGGAAACCCCTGAAGGAAAAGCAGCAGCAGAGCTATTGCCCATGGCAATGCTACGGAAAGAAGTGGTAGTGACAAGATGACATTGAGAGTCTGACATTGTAGATTAACACAGAACTATGGCAAAATGACTTGCAGTTATCAGATCTAGATGACAAGGAGACTCCAGCATCACTGTCATCTATGCTGAAAAAAACAAATAAATGCTACATGCCACTAGCCACAGGAATGGATGGTGATTAGACTGTAGCAATACTGTCCATGGTAAGGATGGCTCTAGAGCTTGGACGGTTAACCTAAACTCTGGCTTACACAATTCTATCCTTTGATTAACTGTGTATGGGTGTGTGTGGGGTGTTAAGAGAAATATGTATGGATGCTATATTTAATCTAGTGATAACTCATCTTACTAACATGGAACAAAGCAATAGCAGTTTAACAATATGAACCAGATATCAATAAATACTGAATTAGTGCTGATAATTCTGAATGCATAGAATGGTGAGGAGCTATGCGTCTGTCTTCAGGCTGGTAAACTGAGTACCAGATTGAGAACTTTCTGCATTCAAAATGCCCTCCCAAGAGTGGCACCTAGGAATCTTGCCTATAAATGTTAGGCACAACAGTCAGCCAACTCAGGCTACACAGAACGGCACAAAAGGTCTTCCTGCTACAGAGAGTGTAGTATGCCTAAAGCAGTCTCCCACAGAAGCTGAGCATTAAAGTAAGTGATGCTGGTGATCACAATTTTGCAGTAAGGCAAGGGGGGCAAGGGCCAATCATTTGGAACAGAAAAGAGCAATATCTTACAGTCAAATGAAACACAAGCCCATGTTATGAACAGGAGATACTAAGTAACACTTTCCCCTTACTTTTTTTCTGAAAAGATATTCAGTAAGGTTCTTTTTTTCATTCAAAGTAATTTTACCAGAAAACTTGTAACTGCTACCCAAAATCCACACTTTTTTTGCTTTGAAATTTCAGAAGAAAAGGCATTTAAATGTCTATTTCAAAGGAAAACAAGTTGCTTCAGACTGACCACCTAGTCAATTGTCTTTTACTGCTACAATTATTTTTCCTTCCTTTTCCCTTTCATTAAAATCATACATAGAAACTACAAGCTAATGAAACAATGATGAACATCTACTTCAATAACACTGAGAATTCTCAAATGTGCTTTGTTTGTTTTGGTTTTTTTCTGCAAAATTAACACATTAGAGACTATTTACCACTGTACAAAATCCCTTTCTTTATTTATGAAAGCTACATCTTTACTATCATGATGTGAAATGAAAAGCCTCCTGTACTTGTTGCATACAATTAAGCCACAACAAAAGCCAGCCCAAGCCATTTCACATTTCATAGGGCTGCAATTATTCTTTAACTGTTAGAATATGCTGTCCCCCAGGAGCTAATTACAGAAAAGCTCTCATCACACACAAGAAACACACAAACAAATCCTTCAAGCACAAAGCAAATGTTCAACATTAAAGAGATGCATTCAGGAAGTCACACCAATCAGTTTGGTTCAGTTAATTACTAATCTGATTTCTGGAGTAGTTGCATTAGATAATTATGATGCCCATTCACAACTTGAAAGCCAGGACTTTGACTGATTATAATAAAGATCTAGGACTCAAAATGAAAGTAAGGGCAAAGTATGAAATATACATCAGAACATGGCTGATGGGATGTGTTTGTTTATTGCCAGTGCATCCTTCAGCAATTCACTTTGGAGGACCCCATCCAGAGTTCGCTAAACCCAGCAGGAAGAGTTCCATTGATTTCACTGACATTTGGATCGGGCCCAGAACAACCAGGCACAGCTTTGCCTCACGGATTATATTCACGAACTGCTCAGGAATGTGCTTTTGTCATTCCCATTTGGCTGCGAAGACAGATACCCTCCTAACCAGTCAGTGAAGGTGCCGATGCCACCACTTCAACCCTGGCCAGGCTCGTCCAGCCCAGTCCATCCTCCAGAGCCCACAGAGACGCAGTCAAGTCTGGTTAAGAGCTAAACTCTTCCAAGACACTATTGTAACCGTGCTTTAACTTATGTGTTGTTTGGTTTCAACCTCTGCAGGATTTGTGCTTTCTCCAACAACTGCTTTCTGGAGCTTGAGCTTTTATAAAGACACACAACATGACCCTAGAACTTAGGGTGTGACAATTCCGACATGGCTAAAGCTCTAAATCAGTACATCATAATTTAGACCTAAGACATGCAGGAATTTGCTTTCTAAAACACTAATAATAATGCACCTTGTAGGAAAACATTCTAATGAAACATCTGAGGAAATAAATACGCTGATTTCAATTATCAGTCCAGCTCTTTGTGCTTGCTGCCTTTTGAAGGCTTTATAACAAATAAATAAGGAAAAAAAGATGTCATTGGAAGCCCATCAACCAAACATTTACAGGGCTCATTGCAAGAGACAACATAAGTCCAGCAGCAAAGAACTAGGAATTAAAACTTTTCTCCACAGGTCACAGCATTGCACATCTAGCATCGTCCAGAGTCATTTCTACAAAGCCATTTTATGCAGTAACAGTAAGCACAGGAAATGCGGAATCTGACCTACCTTTTCCAGTATTATGATGTGTAACACCTGGATTTCTGATGGCGGCATTAAATAAGCATGGAATTTAAACAAACACTGAATTTTACGCAGGCAAACTGGCTTCAGCAGTATGTACATAGTGGTCCACTGCCAGGCTAGGGCAGCAGCAGCAATTAAACCCATACATTTTTAGCTCATTAAACAGTGAAGACACTTCAGCTGCAACTTCAGGTTTGTACTAAATTCAGATTAATAAAAAAATAAAAATATGATGGCTAAGAAAATAAATATCAGAAGCAAATTTTCCCATGAATTCTTGAAACCAATACAATAGTTTCACACTGATGGGTCAAAAGTCTTGTGCACAGTTTTGAGGGGTACTCCTGCCTAGCTTACCATACAGGGGCTTATCACACCACTTAGGACATTCACACCTATAAACCAATATTGGTTGCCAAAGATTTTTTGTTGTTTAAAACTCAAATAAAATACAGCACACATTCAGTCCAGTGTTCCTCCACTTGAGCATTGAAAACAAGGCAGAACTGCACTGCTAAACTGTTTGCACATGGTCACACTGGACACTTTTTTAAAGCATTAAGGTGAGAGAGATTCTTTGCTGTTGTTAAACTAAGTGAATAGGAGTTGCAAATGTGTATTCCAAAGTCAATAGGCTACAATATTTACAGGGCTGCCATATGTGATAGCTTAAAATTCAAAACTGAACAAAAATTGTGCAGAGTGGAAACTAATGTTATGGAATCTGAACCAAGGCTACATTTATATTTCACTTTAATGCTCTAGCTGGTTAATCAAAATATGAATAAAAGGTCTAAAAGACCAACACGCAAAAATATCATAGTTCTGGAATTTAGCTTTAGCTTCCTATTGTCAACCAATTACTGTGTAATTTTTTTTCCTGTGACTGAATAACTAACTGTTAGCAAATAATGAAAAGGCAATTACAGCAGAGTTTTGTTCATATTACCCTCTTCATTTTATTCAGGCTATAATTATTGTCAATGCTGGAGGCTTACTGTACCATGTAAGTGGCACCAGGGAAGAAAATGGAATGGGCTGGTGCATGGCAAATTGCAAATGTCACAGCTACCTTCATCATCACTGTTGGACTTCAGAGATTAAAAAAAAATAAGCAGCAAAAAGCTCTCCATGTGTGTTTTGCAAATTCTTTACCTCAAGCTGTTGCAATGGCTGATGAACTGGTAGAAGAGGAAAAATTCAAGTATCATGTTTGTTCTTTTTTTATTCTTAACCTCTCCTCCCGCCCCCAACATTTTCATTACTATTTAATTCCCAGGGGACACCTCCATTTTGCCATAGTGTGCCTGGAAACAAACTCACAGAGATATTCTTTTAGCAGTGCTTCTCATTAACAACGTCCATGCTGTTCTATAGCAGAGAGTGGCATATAAATTATGTATTTTATGGGGTTTGATCTTTACTTCTTTGCCACATACAGACACATCCCTAGGAGGAAAAGAAAGAAAGAAAAAAAAAATAAAAAAAGATTATGACCTGTATGTGCAGGTTTAGTGCGCCATGTTTAGGGCTTGACATTGGTCATTTATAATACATTGTTTCCCTGGGCTTTTAAGATTTATCAGAAATTATGGATTAAAAATCAGAAATGTGCTATTCCACTCATACCTTTTAAGGAATAAATAATATTCCTGCAGATAATTCACATTGTTTTTCTCTTTGCATTGTTGTTTACGAAAGATAAACACAGCAAACCTACATTTTATGCCTTCATGCACAGTGTTGCAACTGTTATTAAACTACATAAATCATTCTCTAGCTAGTTTGTGGGTTGGTTTTTGTTTTGTTTGTTTGGTTGGGGTTTTTTTAAGTATAAAGTAAGGCTGACATACATTAAAAAGACGTCATATATTGATGCCCACTTGTTTTAAAATTTGCTTCCAAACTGACTGGTGAATGTTGGTTTAAACTGCTTAATATAATGCATGAAAATTCTTCTGATCCAGGTTAGTGAAAGAGAAACACATCTTTATATTTTCATAAAATTAAGCTGCTTTGTACTTTCGTGGAACTTTCTGTCAAATATGTGTGTAGTCATCATCTGTCTTCAGTCTTCTAGCACTGGCTGGTTAGCTTCTACCACTGTTGCTAAAGTATATGTTTGCCACAAAGACCGTATTCATAACCTGACATTTATAATTGTTCCTTCAAGTCCTTCATACAGTATTTGGCCTTTCAGTATCCCACAGCATCTGAGGACATCCTCACAATGGGAGAAGCGAGGTTTCGGAGTTTGCTTCACCCAAAGAAAACAGAGTGACTTCCAGTAGGAGACTGTAATCCTTCTATGCATAGCAATACACAGCTAGAAAACAGCATATGGAAACAACATCAAGTGAAGCTACAAATATAGAGAAATAGAAGTTGTCTCTCCTGGGCTTCTTTGCAGTCCTAATCCACTTTCATGATGCTCTGCTCCTCAGAGGAGGTCCTGCTCCCTTCAGTCAATGCTTTTCTCCAGGCTGTAGGAAGGAAATGCTTTGCAAAGATGTAGTCTTCCCTTCCCCCCCAATCCCCTGCCACCGGCAGGGCTATAGGGGTGATGGTCATGCTGTATTTCTGATGAACACCATCTTCCTCCTTCAGCTAATCTGATGGGCTGTGAGCAGGCATCAGGGTGGCTCCAGGGCTGCTGCCAGGGACAGGTAGGGGGATTTCTGGCACTTCTTGCATTTATGGACAAGACTGGCAATTAAGTCCAGCATATAGATCACCCCCTTTCTGCTACTGATGGATCAGAAACTGTACTAAGATAATATGCTTGTCACTTCAAGAGCTAACATCTGCATTTTTTTATGCTTTATTTAATCGCTTAAGTCTTAACTTCACTATCAAATGCTGTCATATCCTTGGCAAAACTACCAAAAGGCACTGTATTAGGAAAAATTAGTCACGTAACTTTTGCAGGGAAGAGGAAGGAGTCACATAAAAATTAACCAGAGTTAACTACTTTAAAAAAAAAAAATCTAATTACTGTAATTTGGCCATACTAGCATGAAAACCAAAAGGACAGTTATTTATTCCAAGGGCTGCTCTTCTTCCTATGGATTCAGTCCACAACATCAATCACTTGCCACCAGACCGAATGGACAGCAGGCCTCTCTGCTGGATGCACAGGCTAATCAGCACTAACTCATTAAAATATACTTCAACTATAAAAAATAATCAAGGTAGATAGCAGCAAAGACTAAGGATGGGAACCAGCATAACTTTATAACACCATAGTTGGGAGTTATGATGATACATTTAGCCTTGTTCTCCCTAGGACCATCTCTATAATCCTTCCAGGAAGTTTGAATCCAGGCTTTCCCTCTTCATGTGTGAAAAGACATGCTCTGGAGCTCCCTGTGCAGGAAGGACTAGGGGCCTTGTAACCTACTGGAGTAAAATACTAATATTGTGTTGGACAACAGCTAGAAACATGAAGAGAAATAAGAGTTAAATGGGTAAAGTAAGCCAGCAAGACTTCTGCCAACATCCTGGCTTTGAAATGCATGCATGATGATACACTGTAGAACAATGTCCTGTCATCACGCCATAGTAGTTTTGCCCTTTTACTTATGCAGAAAGATGATAGTCCTCAAGCGGTACACCACCTTGAGATTTAAAAGTCATATAGCACTACTTTTCCCGACACCCCTTTAAGGATTAGCCAGTAAAGACTACAGGAACTGTCTTAAGACCGAACTCCCAATTCAGCATAGGACAATTACTACGAAACACCCATGAGCTAGAGGAATTGACAGTGCAGATAAAAGGACCATTTAAAATTTCTGAATTTCTATCATTGTTATGAAACAGAAAATAACTGGAGGCAAACAGTGATGTTTATCCTAGGAAAAGACCACACTGGAACACGTCATTCACCACAGGAGAAAGTCATCAAGAGCCATCAAGAGAAAGTAAATATGTCAACATATGCACTTTTGTTATCACTTAGGACTCTCTATAACATGTTTAGTATTTTTGTATTTTACTTTAAAAATCTCTTGCCAAAAGTCTAAGGGTTACAGCCTTCTACTGCATTTGAAAGTTTTAGTTTCAGAGAAACCTAGAAAATGTGAATGTGTCCACATACCCATTCAGATTCCTTTTTGTCATACACATTTGAAGTTAATCTTACTATTGCAGGGTGACTTGATCCGGGAAAACTTGAGCTAAGTATTCTAGGTATATCATACCTCTCTATTAACTTCCCACAGTATTAGCTAAACTTTTAAGCATGTCTATCCTGTTGACTGCAAACAGGCATCATCTGACACCAACTACACATTCACCACCTGGTCCAAAAGCTCTGTCTGAAATCAGAGTCTCGTAACTATGCCAGCGTGCGGCTGAATCTGAGGGAATAACTCCAAGTCCTTCCACAGCAAAAGCCTGATATACCAAAAACCTTTCCTACCAAGTGTTTTTCAGCACGTGGATCAACATTATTCATGGAATTTGCTCACACTTGTCATAAGCAGCCTTTTATTTAAACACACTGAGACCTTTCATGATATGATTGTGGTGAGCAACACTTACCAAGAAATACATCCCACATGCAAAACACTGCATGATAGTGATTTTACTCAATCTGAAATACCACTGCTGGGGGGGGCCCAAATTTCCAGCAAGTCCCTTGTGACACATTCACAACAGCGATGCTGCTGCCTGTACTTGCACAGGCAAACTGAACCCAAGGGGGAATCAACTCCATCCATTCTGCAATCTCGGAAGTTTCTGTAGTACACATAAGACAGGGTCTGCTACTCTCTCCAGTGACACAACTGTGTTTGCAGTTGTGTATCTGAGTAGTCAATTAACGCTCTTAAAATGCCATTTAATGAAATAATAATAATAATTTAGCTGTCCTATGGAAGGTGAATTCAATTCTTAGTTTAATTCATTATCCATAGACAAATCAACAGTCTATTTTTTTTTGTTTGTTTTTTTGGTTTTTTTTTTAAGTAACAGTATAACTGGGAAATGGGAATAAAATCAATTGCATATAGACAGCACAGTAAGGGCAGCTCCTTTTTCATACATTTTCCCTGGCAATGCTTTGGGACCTTTGTGGTCTGTGGTCATTTTTCAGTTCTTTGTGTCAACAAAACCAGACTTTTCAGCCCCAAAAGGAATGCATCACACATTAAATCCTTACCAAATTTAAGTCTACATTGTCATTTTTTAGATCCTGAATAATATTATAAAAACTTTTGGGATTACAGAAATAATAATGACCAGAGCCTGGGCAATTTAAGCCTGCTGTGCTAATCACAGAGTAAAAAGTCTTTTATAATAACATCTATATGCTAGAAAAATAAAGATCTTTCAAACCACCCAAATCCCTGCCCTTTCCATTCCCTACAACAACGCAGAGGCCACAGCTGAGATAATGACACACACCCTCCAAGCCATTCAGTTCACATCCCAACATCTATGAAAAAGAATCTGATCATTTTTTCTTTTCATTAAAAAAAAACACCCCACCATTTCTTAAAAACAATAAAAATCCTCTGATTTATTGAAAAATGTAGTATGATGTCAGTGTGAATTAATGTTTCCCATAGGCATACTAATAAGCTCCATGACATAATAACTTGTTATACTACACCAGTGGGACCTTAAAATTATTCCAAAGATAACATAACACAACACTTGAAGCAGCAGGAAACTTCCAGCATGCTTTTAGATGTTTTACAGTGTTACTAATCTTTGAATTGCTTGGAAAAACTGAAAGGAAACAGAATATTTAAAATTGGAAGCACTGCAGTTAGAAAATGACTCCATTCCAAATTCCAAATGTGCACAGGAGATTAATGTCAATGTAAAAAAAAAAAAGAAAAATAGCAGCAGAAGGGGGAAGTTATTAAACACACTTTCTAGATTGGACATGTGCCTTTTGGTAGTCCAGTGAAAATCTGTTTTTATTTGGCTGAGTTATAAGGGTTTAAAAGAACAGACTTGCACATATACTGATTTCTAATTAATGAGAAGGTGGCCTTATTTATTCTCAAATGGAATTCCAATTAATGACTGCCCAGCAACAGTGCATGCTTGAGAAAGGAAGCAGAGATTGCTTTTTCTGTAACACAAAAGGATACCACCTCATGTCAAAAAGACCATGTGAAGTCAAAGTAGAAATTGATACACAATAGGCTAAGAACTCTGTATGGTGCAGCAATATGCTCTCCAGGGCTAAACTCTCAAAGCAGATTTAAAAAAAAAAAAAAAATTTAAAAAAATTAAGTGGTGTGGTCCAGTTCACTAAACTGTCACAATTTGTACTTTAATCTCAAATTCAAATCTTTTATGCAGTCAAGCTACTGGACACAAGAGGAATCATAAACCCTTCAGGTAAAACCCATCAAAAACTTTGCTTGGGCAAAAACTCCCAAAAGGAAGTAAAAAAAGTCTTCCTATTACAATATGGAAGGCCCCCACAGGATGCATAGGACTAGCTCTGAGCAAAGGAATCAAGTTTGCCTTTTCCAGTTAGGCGGCCACACAGCCAGGTGGGTGGTGATCACTGCTCCAGCTGTACCCACTGAAGTTTGCTTTCCCACCCACCCAGGGCTGGCTCCTCTCAAGCAAGCTCAGGCAGCAGGGATTTATGGATGGGCAGATCCCAGCCCAGATGAAACACAAGTGCAGCCTCATTAAGTATGCCTGAGATATGCTCTGTCGCACTGGGTCGTGCAAAGTTCTGGCATTATGGCTTGTGTGCCTTGGACAGACACCCTATTTCTTTCTTTCAGTTATCAAGACTGTGTTCTCATATGTCTCAGATCACCTTTGCTGCTATCTCTTTGAACCAGCTTCCTTTCTGTTTGATTTAGTTTCAGCAACATTTCTTCTTGGCCTTGCTCAGTCATGAGCTGTAATTCTCTGCTTGCCATTACTTCCTTTCATTTCTTAAAGGATAGTGTACCCCTGAACATTGCTTCCAACTAAACTGTGCAGCATTAGACCAATGCGAGAAATGAATATTCCATACAAAAAATGTTAACCTTTGATCCAGACGCATCTCTGGAGTAATTGATCCCATTGTGCTGCAGCTCTTTGATCATTCCCACAAAAATTGGAACCATTTGCAAAAGTAAAGCTTGCGATTTGCACATAAACCAGACCTGATGGGATAGTTTACAGAAGGTTGCATTATCTGAGCTTTAGAGTGGGAATGCTCACAAGGTCCTCACATAGCCATGGTACGCTAAAACCATTCCCATCACAGGTCAGAAACAGGGACTAAACCCATTTCTACTCCCAAACCCTGAAGAAAGAAGCATAATGGTGTGTCTAAAACAAACAAACACAAAAAATATTCATCCCAAACTCAATGTAGGCAGTGATCTCTCATTACTAGGTATCACAAGGTGGAGGAGCAAAAGGAGCTATGATAGCTACATTAGTCATGAAAGATTCAGTTTCCTATTCATGCACTCAACTGTTTCAAGATCATAGGAACTTACAACAACCGTGTGAAACCATTTTCCACAGTGAACCTAGAACACCTGGTGAGCTCTTTGTAGTCCCTGCCAAGCAGCTATCTTTAAAAGGAAGGATAAACTGCAATCTGAAAATGTCAGATACAGACCACTACTGTTACAATAGCAAGGCACAGTCAAGCAAGAGAAGGGGTGCAGAGTGATGGATGCTTTGGGCTAGATAAAGAATAAGAGGGGAATAAATGTAGAAAATTATATGGAAAAGGTAGTACTTTTAGAGTGTGCAAAGGCCACCAAAAGGATTGAACAAACTCAGCAGCATAGACAAACCAAAAGTGATACAAGAGTAATTCTGACATTACCAATATTGCCACAATCTAACACAGGAAATGAATAAAACCAAAAGGAACTGAAGTACAAGGTGGAAAGTGCTGTGTTTTGTGTTGGGCTTTTTCCTTACATATAAAACTGAGACATTGATGAAAAAAAGGAAAAAAAAAAACAAACATGAGCACTGTACCTGGCGCAAAATGAAGACATTACCTTAACCAAAACCACTCATAATCCAAGTTAAAATAAAAATCTATGCTGAAATCTGTTTCCATTTCTTTTGTAACTTACAATAGACTTGAAGTGGGGAAGGAAGAGAGAAAACTTGAGGAATTCAGTGTTTACTTCAGAAAAACAACATAAATCTCATGTCCTTCACTGAAAAGCAAAATGTAGTCTGTTTAAGAGTCTCAGACAGAACAGAAAACTCCCCTTAGGGAGCTGAATTAGATGAATTTCTAACATCTACCATGACAAACAAGTTTAAATATACAGGAAAGACTTGCTTTAATACCACTTTTTGTCCATAGGAAATATCCTTATATGAAGCTCCCTTCTTGGCAGAGACTCTGTGAAGAAAAAAAGCTCTACAGTAACTTTTAAAAGACTTTTTTTGTGTGCATTTTTTGTTGTAAAATGGATGTACTGAGAGAAAATCCAAGTTTCTGAGATTCTTTTTGCTAAATATTTCTCATAAATCATTTTCAGAGATACTCGGATATGTTGCCTGAGCTGCTCATACGAGGTTTTTGTCAACTAATATTAACATTAAAAATAATTTTAATGTGAACACAAAGTGTTCAAAACAGACTTTACTCCAGTTAGTTAATCTCCCAGAATGCACTTCTACATCTGGTTGTGTGCATCCATCCCTCAATAAATAAGAAGTGATCACAAACAGGCTCTATTGACAAGCACAGTTCAAAAATTCGGCACGGAAAACGCGGGGAATTAAAAAACGGTGCAGACAGTAAATGCTGTCATTTGGTTCGTTTCAGCACAGCTTACCAAGGTTTATTTTATTCTTAAAAAAAAAATCAAACAAAAAAACCCAACAAACAAAACCCCAAAACTTATTTGGGGGTTAATGCAGCCAATGAAAACTCACAATTGCAGTGACTTCTTTTGTAATTGCAAGAGTGTAGCTTGTTGGTTAGTCAGTGAGTAGACATGTTACTAAAAACTAGTCTGAGCTTGATCTAATTGGACTTTTGACATTGATTTCAGCAGACCATACAGCGAGACCACCAGCAAGACATTTCTATTGTTATGCATTCCCATAATTGCAGTCTTTTATTCTCTTCAAAGCTTATTTATTGCATGGCAAGATGACATGACTTGGATATTAGGAGGACCAAATAAAGCACAAATGACAATTAAAGTTCAAGTGTAAATTAATTACATGCCTGGCTATTGTCAGCTGCATTAAAACAGTGCTGATGAATGAGGAATCATGCCATCTGATCACGAGGAAATTTGGAGTTATGGTCAGTGTTAAGCATCAAGCCTTTGTAATGCAGGTGGCTTATCTCAAAATACCGTTCTCTGTTCCTGTTGCTCTCATGTCAGACACAAGCATCAACAGAGCTTGATACAGAAGATGATAGGTAATCTCACAGGCTGCTTTAATTCCTCATTATTGATTTTCTGTAGGATGCACAGCAAGTATCTTCAGGATTTAGATGATTCCCATTTGCAAATATTTTTAGTTAAGAGTCATAAGTAATTATAGATCTAACCTCTCAGAAACAAACCCGTCTTGCGGTCCAATGAAAACCCATTCATTTTCATGATATAAAGTTATGAGTAAGAGAAAAAAGCATACTAGACAGTCCCTTGGTAGGTCTTGTCACATTTTGAGAGACTGATGTTTTAAGGGTCTCATTCCAAACTCATTGATGCTGGTGCAGTACTTCCTACACACATCAGCAGATTTCAGAATGAAATAAGACCTTACAATGTAGAACTTCTGAGGGGATCCTCATGGATGCAGGATGTCAGCCTTAAAAAAGAAGTTATCTGAGGTGAAATTCTGTAGGCTACAGGCTGGGACTGGGAGCAGAGGAATCTGCTTCTTTAGAACTACTAGTAATTGTAAAACACATCTTTTTCTCTGAATAGCCTCATCATTATTGATACAAACACATGCTTCCGTCTCTCAACCTTCTATTGCAAATTCTCTTTACATTCCTTCTTGTTGCTTGCAAGGTGCCAGGTAGCCTTTTTTGCACAACACGAGCTAAGTAACAATTGCTGTTGAAGCACCTTCCCTGTATATCACAAACACATAAGCTAAAAGAAAAGAAAAAAGGCAGCACACACCCAAAGGGCACATGTCAAGAGCATGACCATCTCCACAGAAAAGAAGTAGCTAAAACAAGGCATGTGGCCACAAGATCTTCCAGGATTTCTTGCATTTCAGTAGTATGTGTATCACAACTGATATCCTTCTGTACCAAGCCACTGAAAGATGAGCAGGAATGTTATACACTTCTGTAAGGTAAGACAGATCCCAGATCTGCAGCACTGGATCAGCTTAAAGACATTGCTGAGGCTGGACTCTCTAGCATTTCAACTTATTCCATGCTCCTGAATAACCTTAAAACAGCAAAAAGGCTGGATGATGATAAGGTAAGGCAAATGTAGTAAGCCAAAGTCCTTCGAACATCATCAGCCACTGCCTTGTCTCTGACTGCTTAAGATGGTTGTGTCAGTGAGCATAAGCAGTTAATGGGGCTGATAAATTTTTAAGACAGAAGCTGTCACAAATTATGTTTCTGCACATTTTATTACAACAAATCCAGCCCTAATCTGAATCTATTCTGCCTCAAGAGTCAAGCAAGTCCCTGTGAAACTATGTCAAACAGAAAGAAGAACAATTTAAGAAATACTGGCAGCTGCAATGAAATGTTAATCCTTAGACATTCACCTAACACAAAATCCCCAGAAATAACTGCAGAAAACTTAAGAACTAACAGCTACAGGTAATAGACTTCTCCATTGCACTAAAACATTTCCAAAGCAGAAAAAGGAGGAAACTAGAAAATATCAAGCAGATGGGACATACAATGAATCTCTGTGAGCCAACCATCCATGTCATGGTTGCCTGCAATTTCCAGACTGAAGTTGAAAACCAAAAAGTAAATGCGTCTTTTCTTAATTTCATCTAGCATCTCTAATTCAGAGAGGCAAAAATTACTCACATAAAGGCAGTTTAAATATGCATCTGGGTCACACACACAGCAAGACTTGGGCAGATAAGATCTGGGCAAAGAGGAACCAAAGGAGGTTCAATGAGGATAAGTGCAGAGTCTTTCATCAGGGAAGGAACAATAAATTGCACCAGTACAAGCTAGGAGGTGATGTGCTGGAAAGCAGCCCTGTGGAGGAGGACCTGGGAGTCCTGGTGGACAAGAAGTTATCCACAGGATGGCAATGTGCTCGCATGGCCAAGAAGGCCAAAGGGATCCTGGGGTGCATTAAGAGGAGTGTGGTCAGCAGATCAAGGGAGGTTCTCCTCCCCCTCTACTCTGTCCTGGAGAGGCCTCACCTGGAATATTGTATTCAGTTCATGAGGGACAGGGATCTACCCAAAAGAGTCCAACAGAGGGCTACAAAGATGATTAAGGGGGCAGAGCACTGCCCTATGAGGAGAGGCTGAGGGACCTGNAGTCCAACAGAGGGCTACAAAGATGATTAAGGGGGCAGAGCACTGCCCTATGAGGAGAGGCTGAGGGACCTGGGCCTTTTTGGTCTGGTGAAGAGAAGACTTAGGGGAGATCTAATAAATATTTATAAATCTCAAGAGTGTCAAGAGGGAGGGGACAGGCTCTCCTCACTTGCTCCCTGTGATAGAACAAGAGGCAATAGGTATAAACTACAGCACAGGAAGTTCCGCTTCAACATGAGGAGGAACTTCTTCACTGTGAGGGTCACAGAGCACTGGAACAGGCTGCCCAGAGAGGTCATGGAGTCTCTTTGGAGACTTTCGAGACCCATTTCAATGTGTTCCTGTGTGACCTGCACTAGATAACAGTCCTGCTCTGGCAAAGGGGTGTTGGACTTGATCTCCAGAGGTCCCTATCAACCCCTATCATCCTGTGATCCTGACTTCTTATGTACTATGTACTCTGGTGTGGAGAGTCGCTTTAAACTATTTCATATAAAGACACATTACAGAAAGCACATTGTAAATTGCCACGAGTGTAAAGTGGCATTTTGGGTGGCTGGTATTGGGGATTATTTGCCAAACTCTTGGGTTGTTAAGATCTTTTTATCCAGTCCATAACTTTAGCAGTATTTCAGTCAATATTACATGTTTTAAAATGTGATACTGTTTCTGGTCAATAAAGAGAAAGAATGTGAAATCCAGAAAAGTAACCCAAAATCCACAATCTTAGAGTCTTCAGGATTTCATGAAAAGGAAAAAAACACTAATAATGAACATAGATACTTAATAAAATGTCAACCATTTGAAACCCAAAGTTGTAATTACGTCAGAGAGGTGAGGTGAGAGATTTACCAAGGTTTAAGGCTGCATTTTGACTGCAAATGATCATGTTGCATGCACTTGAAATCTAAATATTGTATTAAAATTCCATCTTGGAATAATTTAAGGTGTGAACTCTATAGACCAAGTTATCCTGTGCAGAAGTATATGAAATCTTCCCTTCATTGATAAACTCAAAATCTGCCCCAGATTTCTTCTTCATCACCAGAGACAAATCTTACTGTGTTTCCCTTGCTGACAAAATCATCACACTGATAAACCAGAAAGCACTCAGCAAAGCCAGTTAGGAAAAAAACCCTTCAATTTTCCATCCTCGACACTCAGTTTATTTTAGGACTGACTCACCCAAATTTTGTAGTCATTAATGGGATAAAATTCTTCTAGCAAGACAGCACAAAGCAGAAGTCTAAGCTTCTAAGATAAGCTTGATCATGCACCTCATGTCTCATTCTGGATTAAAAAGAAGTCAGAATTACCTGTACTCTAAAAAACTCTGCAAGCAGAATTACCATGCCTCAGTCATCAAATAAAGTCATTTTGGGCAAGCGTCTGGTATCACATTAATAAAACAGCAGAACTTGAACTGCAGTTCCCATAGACCATCTCTCAAGCACACAGGTTGTGAGATCTGAATCCCAGTTCCACAATTCTGGCTCAGTGCAGCATAGGCAGTGGTGAGGACTGCACAGAGAACTGTGCACAAGTAGCTCACTGCTCACAAGCATTTAAGTTACAGTCTCATGCATATAAACATAAATAGATAAATTCTGGTTATTAGCGCCAAAACATTCAACGGTAGTTTGGATGTGTGAACCAAGTCTCTAACCCAAGTAAATCCTCATTGCTTCACTAAGGGTAATAGACAGACATTAGCACAAATCAGCTGAGGCCCAGTCATAATGTATCTGACTTACTTAGCTCCATGACTATTTTGACATTTGTCTTCTGTAGATATTAACCCTGAAATCACCTGTGCAGGCCATGTGACACTGAAGCTGAGGTGACATAGGAGATGAGCAGTGGATGGCATCCCATTGAAAGAAGACTGCAGCACCTGAGAGAATAGAAGGGAATTGTTCTTAAAGCAGTTCCCTCAGCAGGTTCCACTAGTACCCCACCAATTACACTGTGTGTCACTAGGAGATGATGTCACAGGCTTTGTCACACACGAGCATCGTATTTCTTTTTTCAGAGATGTCACCAGCAACACACAATGGTTTCAGTTCCCTCTGGGACTTGTTTGCATATGGACACAAAAACCTTTAGCTCAAATCATTGGTGTGCTTTAGAAGTTACCCCACAATCTGGGCATTGGGTCACGTCACAGAATCACAGAATGTCCTGACAGCCAGAAGTGACCTCAAAAGCTCATCCAGTCCAAGCCCCATGCCAGAGCAAGGTCACCTATACTAGATCACACGGGAACACATCCAGGCAGGTCTCGAATATTGCCAGAGGGGGAGACTTCGCAATCCCCCTGGGTAGCCTGTTCCAGTGTTCTGTCACCCTCACAGTGAAAAAAAAAAATGCTTCTCGTGTTTATATGAGACTTTCTATGCCTCAAGTTCCAC
>VWYK01067378.1:170-13780 GCA_013399775.1 Semnornis frantzii
GAAAAAAAAAAAAAAAAAAAAAAGTGTTTTTAATACAGACAGTTAGACCTGTCAGAATTTAAACACATGTATTTGCATATTCAGTTCAGCCTGGGGTATGCAGTGTCCAGAACTACTGGGTAGCATGACCATAAGCAAAGTATGACCCAGAGAAAATCATCAGGAGTGAAATGTTTCAAAGCTTGATTGGTGAGATGCTGAGAGCACAGATCATATACCACAATATTCAGAAACCAGCTCTGGAAATGTCTCTCTTTCTGGCCACAGAATGAGACTGATGATGCATCCAGAAACTCTTACACCTCTGGATCCCAGGCCGTGTCGTATGAATGCCTGCTGTTAGCAGGAGCATGTCTGAGTCTGGCTGGGTGCTGTGTGAACAGATTACAAGCCACCAAAACACCTCTACAAAGGAAACATTCCACACTGTCAAGAAATGAGACATGCTAACTTTTTGCCACCTCCAGATGAAACACTAAATTCCTCATGGTTCTGCAGCTGACTGCATCTCAGGTGCCAGTGTTTGGAAAGCAAATGGCCTCAGAACCAGAACTGACATTAAATAGGAAGAGAGTTGGGATCCCAAACGCTGTGCAACTTATGGAATCTTCTCTGGGTTTATTTCAACGTTAAAGCATTTTAAATGTCCACTGAAAGGGCTTTGTTTGGATGAGTTTCATGAAGCACAGCTGAAAGCTCTCTTTTGGTTTTTTTTTCCTAGCAGTCACACTATGCTTCTGTTAATTGCTATTGATTAGGAAACAGCTTGCCAATTAACCCTGACAGGATAATCATCAGCTTGATTGCACTGCATGTCACCCAAAAGGTAGAGAGGATTGCTAGTTTCAGACAATTAGCAAGGGGCTGGCAGAGCTCACAATTGCCTAGAAGCTAAATGTACCCCAACTGCTGAGATGAGTTAGTGAAGCAATTAAAACACATGATTGGATGGCTACAAGTATATTTAAAGCTAGCAAACAAGCTTCTGGCTGCCATGGAGTAGAATCAAAACATTAGTGAAAGGTGGAGCAGGAGTCTTTTGGAGTTGTGCTTGAGGTTTTTTGTCTTTCTTTGTAGGCTTGTTTGGTTTGAGTTTTTCTTGAAGCTGCTGGAGTTTGTTCTGTTCTAGTCTGCCGTTAACTAGATACAGCTAAAAGCTACTATTGACTTAAAGCAGAAGTATTTAGTGAAGAGTAAGATCTAAAATGACTTTCCTTCCCAAGTGGCTAACTTTTCTAAAAGGCAAAGAGGCCATTTTTTCTAATGCCATCATTGCAATGTTGACAATTGGCGGGCAGCAGCTTTTCTCTTTTTTCACCTTCAGCTGTCCCTGTCACACTGGGCAGAACCTTATCTATGGGCTGGCTTTCCTAGGGGTTCCTGCCCTGATCCTTCTCATCGTTGGCTATGCCCTGAATAGCCAGACTTGGAGGCTAGTTACAGGCAAAAGCTCTCCTCTTCAGGAGGCTAAACCAAACAAGTTACTGCAGTGCAATCTCATCTGCTTCGTCTTGTGCAGCATCACCGGGAGAGCCCTGGTTGCTCCAGTAACATGGCTAGCAGTCACCCTGATAAATGGCTCATACTATGTCTGTGCCATGAGTGAGTTTGTCTCTGTGCCTTATTACGGAGCTAATGTTACTGTTAGTGAACACAAAACAACACTGGCTGAATTTCCATGCAGTCAGTTAGTTCCTCCAGAGCTGACCCGGGCAAGAGATGAAGTGATTCTCCTTCTTCGTTACCAGTCACAAGTGAGTAACTCAAGTTGCTTCTATTGCCTGCAGGTTTAGTGATGAGGACAACAGTTAATTCACCAAAGTGTTAGGATGAAGCAGAACCAGTATCTTCTGCCTTGAGTGCCAAATCTGTGTTTTGAAGCCTGCTTTGTTTCTGTAAGTAGAAATGAACTGTAGGTATATAATTATGTTTGGTTCTCCAGATTGTGATCTGCAATTGGAGGATACAGTCTTCCTTGGGTAGCATCTTGGAAAGTACCATCAAGTAAGACTACTACAAATTCAAAATTCAGAGAGGGTATGAAGTTCCTTCATTCAAGGATAAGAAGCATGTGCCTAAGGTGCCCAGGCTGCAAGAGATCCAAGCAAAACAAACAAAACCTCTGGGGTTTAGATCAGACAACTCTAAAAGCTTATACTCTGGGTAAATAATAAGAGGACCATTAAGCTGTCACTTCACAAAAAGTTGATTTTTAAAGATACTATAAACTAATACAGGCTGGGAATTAGAAGTTTCCCTTCTGCCACTAATTGTGGTGGCAGAGCTCTTTATAAATTATACAACAGAATTACACAAAATGGATAGGAAGAAGACTTCACTATGTGGTTACCTCCAGTTGGCAGGGTTTGATGGCCACATACCCTTACCAGGCTTTTTCCTTGTTAACCTTATTCAGGGAAAGCAAAGACCACCTTACAGATTTTCTCTTGCTCTGAAGTTACCACTGTGAGTATTCTCATCTGTAACAGGTTGTTTTGTTTTTTCTTTTTAAGGTGGCTGGCTGGTTTCTGATTGCTGTGGTAGTCATCACTGTCTTCCTGTCTTACTGCTTGGCAAGCTGCCTCTCCCCACTCAGCTTTCTGCATTTCAGATACTGGATTAACTACGTTCATAATGAGCAGGAGCTTTTTGATGAAGCAATGGACCAGCACTCCAGGCTCTATGCCATGCAGCATGTGAAGAAGTTCTTTGGCTTTGTCCCAGGGAGCACAAAGGTGAAGGCAATCCGCATCCCATCTCTCCGGGAGTGGCAAGCCATTTCTGGGCTGGCCTTCCTAAAACGAGTGGATGAGGAGCACTATGACTACAGCCTTCTCCATGACTGGGCACTCAGGGAGTCTGCAACTGGAAAATACCTGGAGACCGATGAAGATCCTGTGACCAGAACACAGGCCTGAGTGTGCAAGTTACCACCAACACCTTGTGGAAAAGCGGGACCTGTCTAGCTCCGCATCAGAGTGGAGCTGCTCTGGAACTTCCCAATGCATGATGTTCCCATGTGAACTACTGAAGCAAATGTATTTTGTTTATGTCCTTTAGCATGTGCTTACAGATACCTCTCTGATGGTGTCTGACTCCTGTGGGATGTGATGGTCTATGTCTATTTTAGGGTGGACTGTTTTCAACTGCAGCTGTCAGCTTTCTAATACTTGTGCTAAAAGAACAAGTACCTACTGGAAGAGAAAGGTGTTTCCAAATGTTATTTTTCTTTCCTTCCATTAAAAAAATCTTTAAAAATCAATAGCTGTACTTTGATTGGATCCTATAAGCCTGATTCATCCTGAATAGAGCAAAAGCAGACATCCAGCTTTGTTTCTGTGAGTTTTAGCAGAAATAGCTTATCTTCCATGTCTGTCTTGTATTAAGTGAATAAAAGATACTGAGCTGAGTTTGCATAGAGGATAACTAGCAGCAAAGGCTGAATCTAGGTACGGTGATGAGGGAACTTCCAATTCTGCTAAGGAGGTAAGATGTGCACTGAGAGACGCAGGATGGATGTGTGCAACTGTATGGACAAACACTTCACATGTGGAAATGTGAAATTAAATGTATTGTTACTGAAAGCAGTGGGGAAGTCAAGTCTCCTGTTGCGGTTAGGTACACCTCAAAACTTCCCAGGAGCTCGTGTGCTTGTGTACTGTACAAAGAGCCAAACAGAATGGGGAACACCTCTCACTCTAGGCAGTGAAGTTTGCTTTGCCTCTGTAAAACTTAGCATTTGGTTGTGCTACTATGCCCATAAATATTGCTGTGGTCAAAACCCACCAAATAAGTCAGTGAAGGCTTAATGATGTGTTTGCACTGCAGCGTGGTTATGATGATGTGACTGCTTCCCCTCTGGACTCCCTGGGAAGATATTTCTAACTCTTAAGGTGAAAAAAAGAAATGCTGTTATTTTTTCCTGCTGTTTCTCCTATTGCCTTGCCAGGGTAGGTCTGTGCTAAAGAGCAACAGGCTAGATTACAGAACTGCTGTTGCTCAACAACCCCGGAGTGCTTAAGTGGCAACATACAATTCTTTAGTACGTCTTGCTGCAAAATGCAGGAGCCAGAAGTAAGTTAAATTGCACGCCTTGCTAAATGTGTTTGAAATTTGGAGATTTAAGTGTCTACCCCAAAGCAAGCGCAAAGGCTGCACGTGCAGGGAAGCAGGGAAACGGTGCCGCTTTCGATGAACTACACAAATTCTCATCTGTCCTCCCCTAGGTCTTTCAACCGGATCCTCAAGCGTCGCTGACCAGCGCAGCACAGCTAATGTATTTGCGCAGCCAGGCAGCCGCCCTAGCGAGCACAATCCCGAACCCGACCGCCGAGCCTCGCTTGCTCCTGGCGCGATCGCTCAGACCAAAGCCATCCACCGCCGATTGCGGCCGGCGCCAGGCGTGTCTAGCCGATTCCAGAGCGCAGCGCGCAGGCGCGGGCCGGCGGTGCGAGCGGCCCATGGCTGACGGCGGCGGCGGGCGACGATGACCGACTACAGCGAGGAGCAGCGCAACGAGCTGGAGGCCTTGGAGTCCATCTACCCGGACTCCTTCACGGGTGAGCAGCGTCGCAGCCCGAGCCTCGCTGTGCCGCGCGGCCGTAGCGAGCCGGTGAGAGGGAGGATCGGGAGGCCCCGCCGGGAGACGGCTGCCTTGCGTGCCGTGGCCGCCCGGGCTCTTTCGGGCGTCTGATGGCTGCACGGCTTGGATATTTCTGCTGACTTTTTTTATTTCCCCAAAGCGGGAGAAAACAACACCTCGAATGGGGCTTCTCGAGGAGGTGTCGGTGCGGGCTGACGGGGCCCGCTCGGCGGCGGGGTTCGGCCGCCCGGCGCCGACGCACGCCCGCGGCGGGAGCCCGAGCTGGGGCTGTTGGAAGGGTGATGCTCTTTGGGTGATGGTCTCTGGAAAAGCCTTTCACAAGGTGTGGCCCTAGCTGGAGACTGGGAGTTTGCTTTCTGGCTGTATCAGTTTTCTGTGCTGGTATCGGCTCCTCGCAGCCCCGGAGAGTACTGCAGGCAGTGTGGGGTGCCGGGATGGTGCTGCTGCCTCTCATTGCATTGCTGGTGTCGGCTTCTTCCGTGGAACAAAAGCGAGCTTTAGTTCCTAGGTGCAATATGTTACACTCCTACAGTGGTCCGTCAGATTTTCAGGGCTTCCCAGTTACCAGCAAGCAATTAGGAGTGTCTGGCATCCTGGCCAGTCCAACGTGGTTTCTGGTGCTCACTACCCAAAGAATTGAGAGCAGCCCTGCAGAAAGGACTGGGGGATGCTCTTGGACAAGAAACTGCACATGAGCCAACAACGTACACTTGCAGTCCAGAAGGCAAATCACATCCTGGTCTGTATCAAGAGATGTGTGGCCAGCAGATTAAGAGGTGATTCTGCCACTCTGGTCTGGTGAGACTTCACTTGGAGTACTGTGTCCAGCTGTGGGACCCCCAAGACTAGAGACGTAGACATGATGGAGTGGGTCCAAAGGAGGGTCACAAAGATGATCAGAGGGATGGAGCACCTCACCTGTGAAGATAGGCTGAAGGAAATTGGGGCTGTTCAGCCTGGAGAAGAGAAGGCTCTGGGGAGACCTTATAGTTGTGTTTCAGTGTCTGAAGAGGGCCTGTAGGAAAACTGGGGAAGGACTATTTAAAAGGGCTTGTAGCAGTAGGATCAGAGGCAGTGGTCTGAAACTGGGAGCAGCATGAATTTAGGCTGGACATAAGGAAGAAGAGTGATGAAACACTGGAAGAGGTTGCCCAGGGATGTGGTTGAGGCCCTGTCCCTGGAGATATTCAAGATCAGACAACATGAGGTCCTGGGCAGTCTGATCTAGCTCACTTGCAGAGGGGCAGGACAAGATGATGTTTAAGGGTCCCTTCCAACCCAGTGCAATCTCTGAATTTTAATGGAGAAGAAATTGTACATTTTCTGTTTCCTAGCTGCACAGTATCTACTCTGCCTGAAGTCCCAACATACCCTACTTGACACAAATCACACAGACTTTTACCCACCGTGCTTGCCTATTGCTTTAATCTGAAAATCTTCTAGCTTTCAGGGTTTATGGTAAAGGTATGTGAACTGATTTCTGATAGCTGAAGGTACTGAATTACTTACTGAAATATATTTTCATATAGCCTCTGTTTTAATGCTTATTCATGAATGAGTTATTCTTCATTCATGTAATGCTGTTATGCCTAAAAGGAAAGGAAGTTAAAAAGATTGTGGTAGTAGAATATTAGCACTTGGGCAAAATTCAGTTAATGGTGTTAGATTACATATACTAGATTGGACATAGATTGTAGCAGTGACACAGAGCAGTCCCTATCTGAGAATATGCTTTTCAACCCACAGTTGTGCAACAAGGTTTCTAGTTTGTGGAATTTCAGGTCACAGGGCATTTTATATAGCTGCTTGTTGTCAGCCTTGTTCACACAATTTCATTCTGGTACATAACTTGGTCGGTACTTTCCTGAAGGAAAACACTTTGTGTTGTAAGTAGCATTTGATACATTAAGCTGTCCTGAATACAGAAATAGGTGCAGACGTACTGTAAAAATAGTTCAGGGTCAAGAGTGCACTGCCTGCTCATCGCACATTTCTGGTGTAATGAAGCAAATTAGCCTTGGGAGCTTTCTGCCCACATCCAGGGTGCTAGCACAAGTTGTTTGATGGGAAGTAGATTTGCACTTTTTGGAAAAGTGAAACTTGCAAAAGAGAAAACTTTGTAGAAGACAAACCTTTGGCTGTTGTTGATGTTATATGCTCACATTCAAAGCGCACTCCAAACGTGACATCATGCCACATGTTAATTGAAAGAAATATTATTAGGTCTTTAACACCATATCAAGACCTTCTTTGCTTCCTTAGTCCCTGAGAAGTTCAATTTTAATGATATGAAGAAGTAGTTGTCTCATTTTTTTTTTTTCCCCTCGAACAGTGTTGTCGGAAAATCCAACAACTTTTACCATCACTGTGACATCTGAAGCAGGAGAAAATGATGAAAGTAAGTTGGTCATGTCTTTAACATCTCTAGGGGGGGTTCTGTGTAAGCCTAATTCTGTTGCCAGCAACTAGGTATGCCTAAGTCCTCTTCTGGCCCTGATCCAGCAAGCATTCCTCAGAAGGTGCAGTTCAAAGATGCTGGCGATCCATGCTTGGTTTACAGAAGTGTTGCAGTCTCTCCCCAGGCCTGTTTCCTGCCATGCTGAACCTCAAATGCTTTGTAGCATAGCTTCAAATAATATGAGCTGTCATCATCCCAGCAGGAGCTTGTGGATATGTGAGATTTTTTTTTCTAGCAACCAGCCACATGGGAGAGTTGAGTATTGTCAGCACGCTGCCCTCAAACAGCAGTTCCAGAGCAACAAGCTGTGAGTCCTCAGTGCTTGTGTGGGCTTGTTCTAAGTAACCCTTCCTTCACATAGGCTTGAGAGCTGCTGTTCTGGGTTGCTGTATCAGAAGGTGCTCAGTCTTTCGGTTTGAACAGAGCAAATCCTACTTGGAGCAAGGTGAAGAGACTGGTGGCCTGCCAGAAATCTTGAGGACCTGAAGGGAGATTTCTCCCTAGCATTCTGGTGGGATGCATGAAAGGAACTTGCTTCTGTTTTGCTTTGTTTCCATGTTATCCTAGCTCTATGTGGCTGCAGGATAAGTGCATTCTCCTTAAGTGGTTTTCCACTTAGTAACTTGTACTGGATATTGTGTCCTCGTATGGTTTACCCAAAACAAAAGTTGATACTCCAGCCAGGTACACGGAATGAAAAGCATGAATATGCTGGAATTCTCTCTAGGTCTGTGGTTAAGGCTCTTCCTGATTTTCTCCAACTTCAGGTGGAATTTGAGGAAAAAGATGACTACTGTAGTACGTACTGTGACACAAATTTTCCAGTCTTTCTAAAGACCTTTTGTGCATTAATAGCCTGTAATAGTTGATGTAAGGGTAAACTTGATAGTCTTACTTTCTCATTATATTTATATCTGGTCATACAATTTTAATATCTGGGTAAGATGACCAGTCCTTTTAGACAAGATTATTCTAGGTGTTAAAATCTTCAAGCTGCTGATGCAACAGAAAACTATACAATTGAAGTTCCACAGAATTATCACCATAAAAAATAATTTTTTTTTACCTTGTAGCTGTCCAGACAACCCTTAAATTTACCTACAGAGAAAAATACCCTGATGAAACTCCACTTTATGAAATTGTCTCACAGGAGAATCTTGAAGATAATGATGTCACAGACATACTAAAACTACTAGAACAACAGGTAAGGAAAACACAATATCTCAGTTCAAATATCACTTCACCTCTTAGCCAGAGTTTCTCTCTGAAATCTCTTGTTTCCTGAGGTACTGATTTGAAGCCCATTCCATACTTTGGGGACTGACTTGGAGGTTTGAGTATGATACATGACATTATTGAGGTGAATTATGTTAATGAGGTAAAACAGGGTAATGTAGTATGCCCAGGTATGACACTGAAATGAATCCCTCTTTTGCAGTTCTGGCTTAAGGTGAGTTTATTTAGCTATATATAGTATTTGTATAAATAAACCACTTGTTTGGAAGTATTTAAAAATGCTACATTGATCCTTGATTATTTTTATAACATAACTATTAGAGGGAGACTCTCTCAACCTTTGAGATCGGTGAGAGCGCATTGAGAAGGAATGAGAAGGAAACACTTTGGTTTCAGGGATTCTTGACAAGTGCTCCCTGCCTTCAAATTGCTACAATATGTTCAGCAGGCATTCTTTGTTTTCAGTTTCCTTCATATAACCTTCCCTACCTTAGTCTGAGGGGGGATTTTTATTGCTTGCTTTTTTTTCTGGGAATCTATCCCACCTCAGAGAGGCATCAAGCGGGTTTAAGGAATAAGCCATTTGAGGAGAGGAGAGGTTCTGAGTGACTTTTACGGTATTCAAGCCTTGAAGTTGAATTCCTACTGAACATTCCAGATGTGTATGATGTATTGATACCCTGAACATAGTTGTTCACTATTGGTGTTTTGCTGTGACCTGACTCAGGGGTAATTTTAACTGCATTAACTGACTGATTGACTTGAATTTTACAGTGAGCTTCTGAAAGTAGTGCATCTAGTGCTGTTATCTGCATTTGCACAGCATACTGCTTTCTAAACACACTTATGCATTCAGCTGCTGAAGGTTTCAGTTGCTTTCTTTGTGTTGCAGGCAGAAGAAAATTTAGGAATGGTAATGATCTTCACTCTAGTCTCAGCAGTACAGGAGAAATTAAATGAAATTGTGGATCAAATAAAAACGCGTAGAGAAGAGGAAAAGAAACAGAAAGAAAGAGAAGCAGAAGAAGAGGAGAAAGTATGTAAAGTGATGTCTTCAACTCAAAATGCCAGCTTTTTTAGAATGTGTGGGTTTGATGCAGGAGCAGTTCTCAGTTGCAGTGGGAGAGATGTATCTATCCCAAAGCTGATATAATTGAAACTCAAGAATCTTAATGTATTGAAGTGCTTTGTCTCCCCCACATTTTCTGAAGAGGTCTTTTCAGAGATTTACTTCATGTTCACAATGCCTTCTAGCGTTGCTTCTGAAGGTAGAGGTTCTTCCCAAATGAAATCAGAGTGAAATCAAAATTAAATCTGGCTGTAGCCATATTTTTCCCTTGAAGAGGCAAGAGGAGTTGAGGAGCAACTAGAATACGGAATGTTGCATACAGGCTGCCTGGTCTGAGGAAGTCCCACTCTTGGTAGCTGAGTGGGTAGGGTGTAAGCATTGATTGGGACAAGTCTTCAGGACTGGTTTGTCCACAGGGTGCATGTCCTCTTTATCAGCCACTGAGGAATAGTTTTTCCACTCGTGGGATGTACTGTGATTAAGTCCAACTACCATGTCTTTATTTTCTTCCTCAGAAATAGCTAGAGGGTGATGGGACTTGGAGGGTTCGGTGTTTCTGAAAATGGCAGGAAAATAGCTGGGGGAAAAAAGAATCCTTCTTTTGTGTCTCAACAAAGTAGAAGGATTCAAGTATTTTAATGGAAGATACTGCAGTGTAGATTGCAGGTAAGAAGCTCTACCTGCTTATGGACAGCCTCTATTAGTGGGGTGTTGCTAACCATTGCACTGTAGGTCATAGAATGGTAAGGTTGAAAGGGACCTCAAGGATCGTCTAGTTCTAACCCCCTGCCATAGGCAGGGACACCTCCCAATGGTCCAGAAGTAGTAGGTGGGTTTTTCCCATTGGACTTTCCCCTTCATTACAGCTCTAAGAAGGGAGAGTCTCATGCCAAAAACCAGTAAGAATGTGTTCTCTGGATGTTCTCAGGGTTAGGTTTAATTTGTGGGAATGCTTCACAGCAAGCAGTGCTGCTGGAACGCTGTAACTGAAATCGTGAAGAGAAACACTCATCTTCACTTCTCACTTGGCAAATTGTGATTGCAGCCTTGTTTTCTCTTCTTTCAGCAACGTTTTCATGGCACTCCTGTTACCATTGAGAATTTCCTAAATTGGAAAGCAAAGTTTGATGCAGAACTCCTAGAAATAAAAAGGAAAAAAATGAAAGAAGAAGAACAAGCAGGCAAAACCAAATTAAGCGGTATGAGTCAACACTGGTCTTGGAGCTTTTACAATGGTACTGGACTGTAACAAGCCTGAAAAGTAATTTTTACACTGAAAAGTGATGGTAGTAACCAAATTCTTAATGCAGTATTTTATTACTGTCCTCCATGGTGCATGAAGTTTTTTCTGAAGTGCTGACTGGGGGCTAAAGCTAATAGATTCAGGGTTTCTTTTAACGTTATTAAGGTTCCCAAACTTTGTTTCTTTGGTTTTGTGCCACAGAGTGTATTATCTGTCTGTCTGTCAGTCTATTGGAGCTACTCCTGGAAAGTGTTGTTCTTTCAGAAACAGTTTGTGTTTGTAAAGCATCAGACAGAATCTACATCAGGCAGTTCCTTGATTTGGCCTTTATTGCACTGGATTGTCAGCAACTTCAGGTTATTCAAGCACATATAGGAGTTTGGGTTGCTGTTACTTGCTTGTATACTACTTATCATTTTATTTCTAGGTAAGCAGCTGTTTGAAATGGATCACAATCTTGACACCTCTGACATCCAGTTCTTGGAGGAAGGTAAATTTCTGATTGCTTCCACAGTTGAAAGACAGTGGCTTCAAATAAGCCAAACATGCTAAGCAAAATGTGTATTGTATTTCTCATCTACCATCTTACCTCAGTATCACTGTGCCAGTGTAAGCACTAAGATGTACTGGTTTCTAGACTGAACAGAAATGATTTACACTTTCAAAACCAAGCAAAACATTTTCAAGGTGCTAAGGCATACTTAGCTGCAGTCTTGAACTTGAGTTGGTCTGGAATACTCTGTGCAGTTCTGGAGCCCCCAGCACAGGAAGGACATGGAACTGTTGGAGCAGGTCTAGAGGAGGCCTCAAAGATGCTCAGAGGGCTGCAGCAGCATTACTGCATGTATGAGGACAGACTGAGAGAGTTGGGGCTCTGCAGCCTGGAGAAGAGGAGGCTTCCAGGAGACCTTGGAGTGGCCTTCCAGTCTCTGAAGGGGGCCTACAGGAAGGCTGAGGAGGGATTATTTACAAGAACTTGCAATGACAGGACCGGGGCAGTGGTTTCAAACTGGTAGAGGGAAGATTTAAACTGGATGTTAGGAGGAAGTTGTTTGCAATGAGGGTGGTGAGGCACTGGCAGAGGTTGCCCAGGGAGGTTGTGGCTGCTCCCTCCATGGAAGTGTTCAAGGCCAGGTTGGAGGAGGCCTTGAGTGACCTGTGCTAGTGGGAGGTGTCCCTGCCCATGGGAGGGATTAGTTCTGTTGCCTGAATTAAGTGGCCGAACTGGAAACAAAACTGAAACCATACAAAGCAAAACAAAACCAAAACAAAAGTCCCCACAACCAAACCCTGCTGGTTCTTTTTTTTTTGTTTTTCTTTCTTTTTTCCCCAATAACCACCCATCTTACCCTTGATTTCAGTCACAGATCTGCACTTCTGTCTCCTTGTGTCTAGACCTCACCGCCAACCTTAAACAGCTTGCAGGTCTAATTAAATGCTATTTGCCTCTATGCAGCCCATTTCTTCTCTGTGGTTTTGTGCAGGTTTATTTATTACCTCTTCATTAATATCTGACCTGGTGCCAGTTGAAATTTAAAAAAGCTCTGAACAAAATAGTTTATGAACATCAGTGAGTAAAAATCTTGAACTGGTAGTAACAGGGGAGTTGAGTTTCTCGGAGGGCAGCATTTAACCTTGTCTTCCTCCAAGATGCCTAAAGTGAAGATCTAGAAGTAAAGTTTTATTGATGGAGCATTTTTCTGTCTCAAGGGAGGAACAGATCTCTGTGTTTGGGTTCTGTGCCCAAATTAGTTTGGTTTAATGTAATAATTTTAATCCTGTTGCTCTCAGTGATTAAAACCTCCTGTTCTTATTGCTGTTTGCATTCTGTCATAAGTGTAACAGGTTACTAACTGGAGTTTAATAGTACAATGCCATGGAATAAGTTACTTCAGTTTTACAGCTTATACAATTTTATGGCAGTGTCTTTTAGATGGAAACTTAAAAAGGGTCTTTGAAAACCAGGGAAAGACCAGAACCTTCTTCAGTGGCCAGAAGATGTCACTGTTTATACATACTAATAAAACCACAGTAATCCAAGCTTTCTCCTTAGATTGGCATCATCTCTTCCAGGTCCCTTCCAACCCCTAACACCCTGTGATCCTGTGAGAAGAAACTCTGAAAGCATGCAAGGCTTCATCTTGCTTTTAAAATTGGTATTTGAAAGCAGATGCATGTATGTAAGCAGATAAATGGTCTGTAAGGGTGTTTTATAAACACTCTCTGGCTCTGGTAGCTGTAAAAATTGAAACAGTGAGGTCCTGAGCTCTTACTTTGGCCGTATGTGGGAGGAAGGATATCTGCTTCTGGGACTTATAAATGTTAATTCATTCTCCAAATGGATTCTGAGGTCCTACATGACATTTCTTTTGGAATTTTCTCATACTTTTTCTTTTTTTTTCCTCATACTTTTTTTTCAATATGAGGAAAAGAAAGGTTTACTTTAGCTGTGAAAAGATAAAACGTGGCATTTGCTTTTCTGTATATATTTGGTATATAAAAAGCCAAGTAAGTGAACAGCTACCCAAATGAAGAAAGAGTATCCAAAAACTGTTGTGCATTTCTTTAGGTACTGTTTTGCTGCTTGCATGAAAATAAACTATTTTTCTGTTCTATGCAGCTGGAAACAGTGTGGAAGTTGATGAATCTTTATTCCAAGAAATGGATGATTTAGAATTGGAGGATGAAGAGGATGACCCCGACTACAACCCTGTTAATCTAGATAGTGATTAGACTTTTACAAACTGGCTCTGTCATCAGCATGGACATATGTAAGGAGAGAGGTGCAGGCAGGAAAGCCACAGCATCTGTGGTTTTAGTAATATGTATTTGGTTTACATTTTTTTTTTTTCCACTTTTTTTCCTGAAGAAAAACACCAAAATATTTTAAATCCAGGAGAATGATCTTCTGATGACTTCCATTGTGAATAAATTTACTTTAATATTTCCCATGACAAATTTGAGGATTATTGATCTGTCTGAAAATGCTATTCTATTTTCT
>VWYK01067378.1:16704-45073 GCA_013399775.1 Semnornis frantzii
AAAATTAACCCTTTTGTGCCTTGCAGTAGAAGGTAGACAGGAGAGGCTTTTCAGGTTCCTGCATTTATTGCCATGAACTCAGCTCTACTTTCTGCACTGTATGCTGGAAAGCTGTATCTGATAGAGTGAGTTGATACAATTGGGCTGTGGCATACAGTGCAGTGTGAGGTTTATGTAGCATTTATTACCATGCTGGGGCTTCTTGTCATTGGAAAAAGAGTAAAGACCAAGGTTCTGCTTGTAATCAGTTCTGTTCATAGTTGGGGCAAGCTCAGCAAAAGATCTGTGTTAGACTTCTGACTCTGATCTCATTTTACCTTTCCTGTGGCCAAGGTAAATAAGTACAGGTGGAAAAGGTCACTGGCCCCATGTAGAAAGTTCAGAGTCAGAAATTAAGAGGATGCAGCAGTTAATGTAAGTCATATAAGGGATGGGTTTTGTAACTCCTGGCTGAGACTGTGCTGAAAGGAACAGGAGATTATTGAAGGGGAGTTAATTCCTAGAGATGCATCAGAGACTCAGCAGTGTGTACCTGGAGAGGAGAGGAGCTCCAGCTCTGGTTTGTGAGTAGTTCAAATGGGTTGAGCTGAGAAATAGATGGGAGTCGGACCTGCCTTTGTACGCAATATGAAGGGCATTATTGCTCACAAAGATGAGTTGTGGAGCAGATGCATGTCAGGAGTGGAGCTGGTGAACTTGCAAATATGTTTTGACTTGTTGATAAAACCTTGATGTGAGTCTCCATATTTACCTTCTCAGGGGAAGCTCATGGGCAAGCTGCTGCATGGACCCGAATCATGAAGGAGTTATACCATGCTGGTGAGTCAATGAACATAAGAGGAACCACTATGGCTGTGGCTTGTGGGTTTCCTCAGTATTTCAAGTAGCAGATTGCCTCTGAGGATCATAACAGACAACACAATGAAGCATTTCAGTCAATGGGCAACACCAGAGAATGTAACATCAGTGCCACTTTAATAACAAACTGCCGAGTTTTGGTGTTCCCCAAGGAACACAAATGTATGAAAGCATAACCATACCACAGCTGGTCAGTCATAGGAACACAAATGTATGAAAGCATAACCATACCACAGCTGGTCAGTCATAGGAACACAAATGTATGAAAGCATAACCATACCACAGCTGGTCAGTCATACTTCCAGTACAGATATTGAAGGTTCTACCAAAAGAAGCTTCACAAAATGTGGAAGTCCCAACAATTTTCAGGCAGTTTTTTGCAATACTCATCTGTCTTCACTTGGTTGTCTACACCTCTGATACTATTAAAGACAATGAATGAAAAAGCAAACATGAAGAAGTCAGTTTACTGAGGAAGTTAATTAAAATACCTTGTAAAATTACAAGAAGCTGGTGGAATTTAACAGATCCCACAATCTGTGACAGAGTTGCCATTATTTCTATAACCCAGCTGCAAACTGATGTATTTTCTTCTCCTAGACCTTCAGACACGTCCATCCAGTACAAAGGATGATGACACTCAAAATCCACCTATACTTCATTAATATCCCAGATGAAATTGATGGGGAGGGCCTTAATTTTCTCCATAAGAACTTGATCAAACCTTTCATTCTGTGCCACTGTCATGTTGTTTTTCCAGTCTCCAACAGTGCCTGAGGAAAGAGTCAGCAAAAGGAAGTGAGCAGCAGAATATGCACCCCTCTGAAGCCTGCTGCAAAGAGTGATTGCTTGTCTTGGGAAGCAATTTCTGGCTTACTCAGCCTCTCCCTGTCACTGGCCTGCCAAGTGAGGCTTTGTGTGTTCTTTTGAGGACATGCTTCCAAATCTAGGTGCTGAGAATAAAACACAGCATAGACTTATCATGACACTTCATATAGTCACTCAGCTCATTGGTTCTGGTGTTCTACTGGTTGCTTTCAAATCAAGGAGGAAATTAATTAAAAGCAACACCTCTTGATTTTCTCTCAGTATATCTCTACCTTTAATCCCTGGAGGTCTCCTCCTACCCTGAGCATTAGGATGCCTTAGCAAAGCCCAGAAGCTCAGGGATGCCATCTATGGACTTGGAGAGCAGCTGGTCAAGAAGGTCTATGCTCATACATGTAAGGTGCTCTTGCTTGGGAAGTAAGGAGCAGTAAATGAAAATAATTCTCTTGCCTCTGGTGTCCTTTCCTGTGCCTGACAGGTCTGTTCACAGCTCACATTACACTTCTCTTTAGGCAAATATCCCAGAATTAGCCAGGTTGGAAGGGACCTTAGAGATCATCACATCCAACCTATTACCCAACACCATCTCTTCAGCTAACCATGGCAGTAAGTGCCACAAGAGAGATGTAAGACACAGTTATTGGCAGAACACTCCGCTTTAAGACCTGCTAAGATTTGTATTGGACAAACAGCTCCTGAGTGTTGCTTGCCACCCTGCAATCCTTTTTCACTCTTTCATACAACAGGCTAAATCATCCCTCTCTGGATATCTGCTTATCAGAAGTGCTCTAAGCACACTGGGATTACTGTTAGTCCTTGACCGCACTTGAATGGGAAGGACTGCTTGAGGCAGTCAAAGCTTTAACTGGTGATTTCCAACCCAATAAATCTTATTTATTTATATGATCTTATTTATTTCTGTGATGAAATCACTGATACCATAGCAATAAAACTGCTCTTAGGAACTTAATTCGCCGCTAACTTGAACTCTGCCTCTGAAAATGGAGTGTTCCAGCCAAGATCTGGCTTTGTCTCATACCAAGTGTGGCACTAAATAGCTGATGCAGGAGACTGCTTCCACTGTACCTTTCCGGAGGAAAGTGCCCTTGTCTTTAGCTACTATGTCTTCTGGCAGGTTCTCATAGTTGGCCCTGGGATCTTTTCTCATGTTCTCAAATGAAGCCTGTCTCACAACACTGTCCACTTCCTCTTCACTCAGCTTCTTGCCTATGAACTCGCAGATCTTCAGCACAGCACTTCTGAGATCCTGCAATAATGTTACTTTGAGGAGTCTTGATGATGCAAAGAGCTAACTGCATACAGTAGAGGAATGCAGGATAATAAAGGTCACACCCAACCGAATGCTGGGCTGCAGTAAGAGCAGTGTGGGCAGCAGGGCAAGGGAGGGGATTCTGCCCCTTTGCTTTCCTTAGACCCCACCTGGAGTCCTGTGTTCAGTTCTGGAGCCCCCAGCACAGGAAGGACATGGAAGTGTTTGAGCTAGTCCAGAGGAGACCACAGAGATGTTCAGAGGGCTGCAGCAGTCCTGCTGTGAGGACAGGCTGAGAGAGTTGGGGCTTTGCAACCTGGAGAAGAGAAGGCTTCCAGGAGACCTTGGAGTGGCCTTCCAGTATCTGAAGGGGGCTACAGGAAGGCTGGGGAGGGACTATTGACAAGGTCTTGCAATGACAGGACAAGGGGCAATGGGTTTGAACTGTCAGAGGGGAGATTGAAACTGGATGTTAGAAGGAAGTTGTTTGCAGTGAGGGTGGTGAGACACTGGCACAGGTTGCCCAGGGAGGTTGTGGCTGCTTCCTCCCTGGAGGGGTTCAAGGTCAGGTTGGATGAGGCCTTGAGTGACCTGTGCTAGTGGGAGATGTCCCAGCCTATGGCAGGGGGGTGGAACTTGATGAGCTTTGAGGTCTCTTCCAACCTTACTATTCTATGATTCTATGTATTTGGGTGCCAAACTGACTGCTTCGGCTTGAGCCCAGTCTCGCCTGCATCAGTCAGGACACTGAAGAGCAGTGGCAGTACCTCACTGCAGCAGATTGCCCTTGGAGATGTGAGCATCCAGTGCTCTCCCCACACTGCAAACTCAGCCTGCATCTTGTGTTACCTGCTCTGGCAAAGTCACCCCTGGAATTGTGCCTGTCACTGTGAAGGCACTTGACCCATAGGCGCTTTTGTCGGTCTTGTTGTCCTAGCAAGGAGCTCCACCTGAGCAGCCCCAGGCTCTAGAGGTTGAGGGCGCAGTGCCGCAACTGGAGTGCTCCGAGGCTTGCCCCCAGGGTGGACTGAGAAGTCACGCAATGGAGTGAGCAGCCACCAAGCTGGAAACTTCTGGTCAGCATTGTGAGAGCTCTTCAAGTACTTCAAAACCTGCATCTTCAGCATTTCTCTCCCTCAGTGGCACTCTTACTACAAGCACAATATTCCCGTTGAAGATACTGGCAAAAGTCTGGGTCTGTGCTGTTTCAGAAAGGATCACACAGGATAACAGGATATCAGGGCTTGGAAGGGACCCAAAGAGATCATCAAGTCCAACCTCCCTGCCAGAGCAGGACCATACAACCTAGCTCAGGTCACACAGGAATGTGTCCAGATGGGCCTTGAATGTCTCCAGAGAAGGAGACTTCGCAGCCTCTCTGGGGAGCCTGTGCCAGTGCTCTGGGACCCTTAGAGTAAAGAAGTTCCCCTTGTGTTGAGGTGGAACCTCCTGTAAAGAATGACAGTGAAGATATTTTCTGTCCTATTGGAATGTGTTTTACCTAATAATTGTCTAGTAATCAGACCTTGGAGCAATAAGACAGATAACTTCAGCCTCTCACAAGTCTTAGTTTGAATCTACTCCATGAGAGATTAAGCACTTCCCAATATGCAGTGTAATTACACAGAGCCATCTGAAAATGCACTAAAGATAGAAAAATAATATCTTGAATACAGTGAAACTAATTGACCTCACCTTTTTCATCTCTTCATAGGTCAGGAAGAGTATATTGAAATCTTCTGCATGACTGCACCAGCCTGAAACGTGATCTATCCAAGAACTGCCAAGAACTTAGCATGGGAAATAATTGAAAGAAAGCAAACAAAGAGATAAATACTATTAGCAGCCAGCAGTAAAGCCATGCAATTATCAGTTAGTTTGGTCTTTGGAAGAGTTTCTTTTAAGGATTGTTTTGGATTTTGGGGACACGTGCTCACAGTCTTCATGACAGTTCTCTGAGCTCATGTGGCAAATCCCTTTTTGCTTCTAGGAGTCTGAACTAGTCCTGCTGGAACCAAAAAATTACTTCTCTAGCTTGATTGCACAGTACCCATTCTTATGGGTTCAGTGCAGGATTTTGAGTCATAATGGTTATATTCTGGACCAGCATCCACTTTAGATAAAATAAGCAGCCCACATGATGTTGGGGAGCAGCAAGGCCATGGCTATGCTTATTCCTTTGGCACCAGCTTTCATCAGAAAATGATGTGCAGCTCAGGCAACCTCTGTAGCTTTGAATTCAGGGGACAGCATAGTTGAGGACCCTGGTAATTCCTATTTATTGGGATAATTATTCTCAAATTAATCCAAGGCCATGGAACAGGATTTGGGCTCCTTAGTGGAAGAGATATCCTACCTTTGCCAGCTAAAAACCTCTCCATAAAAAGCTTGAAATCTGGTATTTCCTCTAGTGTGTTCATGTACTTGGAGAAGTGATAGTAAGAGACCATAACATCCTTAGGGTTCCTGGTAACATAAATTATCTGCAAAACAATAAGAAGATGAATTTCAGAGATATTCAAGGGCTCCATTATTCTGCATGTCCCCATACATGTCCCACTGAAAGTGTACAGAAGCAGTCTGAAGTAAATTCTGGATAAGGCAGTGCTGTCAGTCTGGTTGTGGTGGCATTTCTGGAGTTGCAGTCTTTCAGTGGAGGATCCTGTTCTTGAACTGCCTTTCTGAATGGCTAAAATGATGGCTTTTGGTTCCTGCATGGTGCAAAACTATTTGATTATCTTTAGCAAAACCAAACCCATTATTTCCAAGGTATATAGAATAAGAATTCCTCAATATGCTCCAGGAAAACTCAAAGACATCTTACCTGAAATCACAGAAAAAGTTATTGTGTGGTTTGATATAAGACAAACGACCTAAGTGACATGCTCAAGCAGAAATGGAAAAGATCTCTCCCACAAGCAATAGTGTTCTTAAGTGACAACAAACTCCATGTCCTCTGGCATGTGTGCTCTGTGCAATTTTCTCCTTCCCTGTTGGGCATCACTTGAATTTCAAATTTTCTGCACATGAGCTTTCTCCTCCACACTTGACTGGTGCTGTGAAGAAAATGGTGAGCACATTGCAGTTTCCCTTTGCCCCTCTATCTGCAGAAGGTAGGAGCGGCACTAGGGGTTTGTCTCTGCAGCCACAGCTCTCTGCTCAGTCTTGGGAAGCTCTGCATCAGGAACAAGGATGGTAAGGGCAGAGCTGTCGGGACCACCATAAGAAAGAATAGCAGAAGTATGAGAACCTTTGCCAGGGAGCACAGGAACTGATTGCTTTAAAGAGGTTAAGGCGATCCTCTCTGTGCTGTTAGAAGTACACATCCCACATGTATCTTCAGGCTTCCCAAGTGTGATGGTTTGGGAGTTACTTGCCCCCCAACACTATGAAAATCACCCAGACTAGACTCAGCCGGCTGGAAGTTAAGGAATGAAGTTATATTTACAGCTTAGCACAATTTACAAGCAGATATATATACAATATATATGAATATTTACAGAAATATATAGAAATATACAGAAATATACAAGTTAAAGGTAATACAGAAACACAATCCTCCTCCCAGAAATCAGAGTCCCCAGGAGGGGCTCCCAACCACCCTTTCACCTTCCTCCCACCCCTCTACCTTACCCCGGGGTCTGCCTTATGTGCAAGGTGAGTTTGGAGGATGGGCCAGGGGAGTTAGAAGCAGAATCAGTTAGGTTACACAGCAGAAGGCCAGCAGACACAGCAGCTCTCAGAGACAGAGAGACTCTCTGCCTTATCTGTGTTCGTGTCCTTGTTTTTGTGCATCTCAGCAAGCCTATGAGTGAAGTAGACATTACCAGTGTTTGCTTTTCACAGCCTATAATCTCTTTTTTTTCCCCGTTAAAATATTCCAATTAGCCTCAACCCAGCACACCATAAGTCCATGTCCTGCCAGCAACCCTTAGTGTAGCAGGCTGGTTGCATCTGTCTCTAAGGAAATGTTTTCCATGGGAGCTAGGCCCTGAGCTATGGCACAGTTCATGATGGAGAATCCTATTCAGAAACTCCCAGCAATGGGCAGCAAGAAGGAAGAGTTCTCACATTCCACCTCCACCAACTACAGTCTTATCCTACTCAGCGTGGGGGACGTTTTGCCAGGCTTGCTGGGAGCTGTCATGTTCACAAGGGGAAAATCACTGAAAGCCTTGGACCCTGGCAGATCCCCCTGAGATGCACCGCTCCTTTCTCTAACTGCTCTGAGCCAGAGCAAAAGGGAGCAGAGAAAATGGGCTTTAGAAGGTTCCTCACCTCCACACCTACACAAAGCAGGCGGCATTCATAGCGAGACAGGGGGAGCTGGAAAAGGGCAGAATTTGAATCAATTCGCTGAGACAAGTTGGCATGATTTGGTTTAAGGAAGTTGTTAAAAAAATAATCATCACTTACAGATGCTCTTTTGTTTCTCAGGTCTCTCGGGACTAAGTAGTAAGGCAGGTGGGTGGCAAAAACACGAGGCGAAGGAAGCTTTGTATAATCCTTAGTGCTTGTCTTGTATTCCAGCCATGGGATTCTCTCCATGATCTCTATTTTTTCCGTTCCATTACGGTGGCCTTCGTGAATTATTAAGCTCAAAATGTTCTGAGTCCACACAGTTCCTGAGAAGGAAACCTTTTTTATTGGAACCTTGCTTAATTTTATTGTTCTTTGATTAAAGAGACCATATTATAGAATCATAGAATCATAGAATGGTAAGGTTGGAAGGGACCTCAAAGATCATCCAGTTCCGACCCCCTGCCATAGGCAGGGACACAGTTATATTGTCATAAACAAGGCCACTGCACAGCTGCAATGAGTTTCACATTGTGGATATAAGTACAACCTCACTTACTGAATAAAGCAAACATTGTCCTGGTGTCTGTTGAGTGTAGAAAGGAAGCATATTTTGGTTTTATCTTTGCAGAAAAGCCACAGCCAGTAACTAAACCTTCAGTTCCCTCAACCACTCTAGTCAGCTCGCACACAATTTATGCCTGTCCTCACCCTCCCACTGCAACGTGAATGAGTGCATCTTTGTGGGCCATTCACCTAAAAATACCTCCTACTGAGTACATCTGGAAAAGACCTTTTCTTCCACCACTCCTGCAAGCAGTTATGAGATGTATCAAAACAATCAGATGATAACACCGTGTTTCTGAAGCACAGACAAGCCCCACAAAACAAATGTTATCATCTGGGAGGAGGCTCTCTAATGTTCCTGGATTACAGCTCCTGGCAAGGACGGTCTGAACGAGGCAGTGCTCTGAAGGTGGCTGACTGTGGTGTCAGTATGTGTTTGTGTGCCAACTAGTAATGGAGGGAGGCAAATCCTGAATGATTATCTCACTTAGGCAGTGAGCAGAACTGATTCACTGCAGGCCCTCTGGCTTTCTCAACACTGTGCTAACACTGATTCCTTCCCCCTTTTACACCACAGGCCAGTAAGAAAGGATGGTTGAGAGAATTCATATCAGTACAGAAGAGCACTGAGTTATTGCTGTAGGTTACCCTGAACAAGCACAGAGAAAGGAAGGCATCTGGAAGTGAAGCCTAATTGTCAGTATCCCACCTAGGAAGGTAACTCCTGGTTCTGGAGATTAGTCTATATGCATGTTGTAGATTTAAAGTCACTGAGCAAGAAAGAGATAGCTGTGGGATTCAGAGGAGCAACACACAGAGATTTCATAGCTGTGCACACTGTCTTGCTCCATAGCAACCCAGACAGTTTTTCTGCACAGTGGCAGAGGTTCACAGAATGGTGTTTAAGGCTGAGGGAGAAAGAGGATTGTGGGGCAGAATAGAGGAAAAGGTGTGAACTAGTGATGACATGGTGTGCAATTTATAATTCAAAATCACCTTCCAAGTCCTTCCTGCCCCAGGTTAGCCACCACTTTGCAACACAAAGCTCCAAAGGTGTGCTCATCTCAGTGCCAGCAAATCTTTACCCTTTACATACTTTCTCATCCTCCCTCTGCCTTTCTTGAACAGCTTGCTCTGGCGCTTAGACAAAGAGCTAGCATCACCTGGGCTCCCAGTCCCTTCCACAGCCTACCTTCACCACAGCCACACTTGGGGCTCCCTCCTACTCCTTCTGGATTTTGTCAAGAATGTCTTTCTGCCTCAAGTATTTCACTGAGTACCTGAGGGAATAGTGAACCCCAGGAAAAGGACATGTGCTAATAAATCAGCAGTTCTGTTATCCAAAGGCTGCATCTTGGAGGCTGCTGAAGAAAACCAAAGGACAATGACAGAGGCTTTTCAAGAGCACAAGCAGAAGAGGATAAGAGAGGCACAGATTGGTAACAGAGATGCTCAGGATTTTGTCATAAAGCACTGCTCAGTGCATGATCAAGTCATTAATTGCTAATAACTAAAGAAATGCAGTCTTGAAAAATGGGCAGACCAGTTTTAGAGCATAAAGTGCCCCTGGGCATGTCAAGGCTTTAGATTTCATGTAAGTTGCAGGTGCAGATAGGTGGTTGGTCAGCTGCATTCGCTGCAGAAACAGGAATGAAGCATTCATCACACCAGCGTCCTGTATTGCTCCTTAGGTACAATTCAGTACTTCTTTATCCTTGAAAGGAGGATCATTGCCTCACATTTGCTCTGCTCTCCAGCTTGGTGGCTTTTAGGATACAATAACCCCCAGAACACCCTCCATGTGAGCCCACAAATCATTCCAGATATCCTGCAATCATCTCTAGCACTCCCACACCCAGCCCTGATGAAACTCTGTGTTTTGTGAGGCACAGGAGGTCAGTTGTGTGCAGCTTGCTCCAAGTACACCTACAAGACCGAGTCCAAGAATGAGATGGGGCATTCTGGTTGGAAAAGAGCTGGAACCTTGCATCTGGCTATAGAGGAGGTGGCTATGCAGGGTAATGCTGCGCTGCACCTACTTTGGGACAAGTCTAAGGTCTAAAATGAAAGCTGAAACCCCTCAATACTTCTGCAGTTGGATGGCTGCATAAAGACAGATTTCCATCCCCACCCCCCCTCCTCTAGAAACAAATCCATTCTTACCTGATTTGGGATAAGTAACTAGAAATATGTCACTGTCATTGATTTCAAAATCCTCCAAAGCAGACACGTACTCAAGTGTTGTACTTACACTAAAATAAAACCCCTTGTATTCAAACAGATACTCTTTTGATGGTTCCATTGTTGGCCTGTTGTCCTTAGAGGTGAATAGCCTGTAATAAGAAAATATAATGCTGTATCTTTCTGGTTGGTTCTCATCTTGGAGAGACAAATACACACACACACACACAGAAACAAACAAGTGACTCAAAGGGAGAGTCAGCTGCTGCCAAATTTTATCAAAATGCATTTCAGCAAAATTCTGAACACAGGGCACTGAAATGCAGCTTTCAGATTTTCACAAGAACCTGACTCAGAAAATGTTTCTAATAAAAAACAAACAAAAACACACCCCACACAAACCCAAAGAAAAGTATAGCAACAGCCTTTACTCATACACAAGTCTATATTATGTGCATCTAAAAACTAATTTAACTGAATGCAACCTGTGTAAAACTACTTTGTCAAGATTCCTCTAGGATCTGAGGGACTGCAGTTTTCTTTGGGATGTCAGCACCTCTTGATCAAAGCTAGCTCAACCACCAAGCTCTCATGCTGATTTTTGTGGCCTAAACTGTGCTCAGATTGTCTTAATACAGTTTCAACTCCCTTCTGCTTATTCTCTGTCTCCTTACTAATGTTTCTCCCATAATAAGCATAATTCCTGCAAACTGGGATGAGTAATCAGGAACGTGCATTATTTTCTGCAACACACCTACTGGTTTCGTGAGAAAAAGACATTGCTCATCACTGTTGTGGTCACTAGGGGAGAGCAAATGTCTAGGGGACTGCAGGAAGAGTAAGAAAATAGGAAGAGTGAAAAAGAGACTGAAGAGATAGAGCCCGACTTGTGTAGCTGAGCCCAAGTGAAGTGGAGCATCCAAGTGTGACAGCTGTGGTCTGTGTCTCCTCTGCTGAACAATACATCCATGGCTATCAGAGAGCTTACCATGGTGGTGTCTCCCTCCCTGCTCTGTTCATTGATGCCATTTAAGAATGCAGAAATCTCAGCAGAGATTGCAGAATCAAGTTTGCTTCCGGACTTGCATTTCACAAGCATTGTCTTGGGTTAAAACAGATTTGGAAAGAATGTCCTGTCTGGAATTTTGCCTAAGTCCCTGTATTCCCCTTGCACCGTGACCTCTTGGGCCATTGCATTTGCCATTACTTCACCGCTGGGATACCACAATTACTTCATTGTCAGGATACCACCATCCCTTCCCTGTCAGGATATCACCAGTGCCTGTGTTTGTCTAATCAGCCAAGGATCTGAATTCACCACGACAGGCAGCCCTTGGGAGCAAGGCTGCTGATCCCACACGCTACTGTTATCTTCTCTCCAGCTGATTCTTCCCTGATCCTTTGTCTTCCCAGTTCCCAAACTCCCCGTGCCAGACACTTGCTCCCCACCCAGTCCTGCCCAGCCCTGCTGAACCTCAGTGCATTTGTCAGGGCACTGCCCTTGATCCCATGCAGCCCAGGACATGCCCTCAGAAAGCACCTGGGGATATCTGGTGACAAGGCTGCTGGGGCTGGCAGACAGGACAGGGAATGGGACAACATGAGTGAAAAATGGTACTGATACAGGAGAAGGAGCAATAAATTTGTGGGAAACAGAAATGTGGCACATGCAATGCACAGGACAGAGATCTTGTTCTGTCAAAGCCATCAATTTTTATAACAGTTTGAGACAAAGGTCATTGCACTGCTTGTTCCTTACAGGCATAGGAGAGCACTGTGAAAAAAACATGCCACGGAATGCATGCCCTGCACTGTTTCCTTGAAAACCTTTTCATCACTCATGTGACAGGAGGAAAAAACCAACATTCAAGTGTGCCCACACCTGCCAGCTATACACCTCAGAAATACACCCCAAAAATCTGCCTCCAAATGCAGACACGAAGGTGTCTGCCAGGCTAATGTCCTAAATCCACCGTGACCACACCCTTGTACTCTGCTTGCTTAATTATCTTGCATCTGCTAATCCAGTTTCTTTGTAGAGTGCCAGAGAAAAGCCCCTGCGAGACCCCACTTTGCACACCTGCCCTGAGGCAGCCCTGCTGTGAACAGCTGTGGATCAGCTCTACCCTTAGCCATCCGTGACTCGTTCTGGCAATATGTGGCAAAATCCTTTACAGAGAAGGTCAATGTACAATTATTATTCTTTTCATTGAGAGCATAATTTCCCTCGCAGATCTACTGTTGCAATAAGTTTAGACGCACTCACCTGCTCTACTCTCTGTTCAGTGCTGCCGAGATGTGTCCTGCCACTTCCCCGGGGGCGGCGAGTGAGAGCAGGTCTGGATGGGTGAGCCCTGACGTTTTAACTGAGACGTGAACCCGTGGACATTGTGCTGCTTGGCCTGCTATTGGTATTTGCTTATCTTTAATGCAGAGCTTAAGGGGCCTCATATAACTCACAAGAAAAGGTGAAAGCAATTCAGAAAGATTTTTGAAATTGCTGAAATGCTCATTTTGATTTTCTAATTTTTTTTACAACAGCATTACTTAAGGAGATTGGAGGGGAGAAGTGAATAAAACGTTTTGCCTTTTGGTAGGTTTTCAGTTTCGTTTTGTTTGTTTTTCTCAGTTTTCACTGAACTTCTGCCCAAATTTGTTTTATTTTCAAGCAGCAGTCCCACTGAGCCCAGTACTCCATCAAATTAATTGATCAGATTCACCCATGCTAACCTCAGCCATGAGCCTGCAAGGAACTGTTTGGATTAATTGCAGGTTTGGGTTTATGTTAAGTTTTTCTGTGAGGTATATTAACTGCAATAAAATAATGCCTGAGATATTTCTCACTGAAACTTGCACTCCAACACCACCACAAAGAACATTTCGTTCCCCAGTTCTGAGTAGTGGTTTACATACGATTACTTTTTAACTTGAATCAGTTCCCCAGGTAGTCTTCAAACTTGCATAACTGATCAGTCAGGTTGGTCAGCATGATCTAGAAAGAGGAGTAGAGCTGAGGGCTTTTTTCACCCCCAGAGGAAACCTTTATGGTGAAAGATTAAGCCTGTTCTGCTTTGCTTTCTGCTCTGATCAGGCACATCTGCAGTATTTTGTAGCTGCAGTTCATATTTCAAGTGTTCAATAATGATAATGACAGGCAGCAGCTATTCATCACAAAATGAGATCACAGAATCACAGAAACATCCAGGTTGGAAAAGACCCTCAGGATGTGTTCCAGCAGATGTTCCAGCCCCCGGCACATCATTCTGGAGAATCCAAAGAGTAACACCTACGGTCCCACACCAGCTTTGTGAGCTAGATGGAGCACCAGCATTGTGTGAGCTAGGGCAAGAAGTGATATTTTTTAAGTGACTAGAAAGAGTGAGTAAAGTGGTTTGGCCTTTGGACAGGTAGTGAGTGGGGACAGCATGTGAATCTTAAGGATATTGCATCGGTCAGCATCCTAAAGTGAGGATTTGGCCCTGCTTGCTGGTGACACTGATTTACGCTCTATCCACAGTTCAGTAAACAGAGGTTTCACATGTGCTATCTTCTCCAACATGAACAGTGCAGTGCAATATTAATAATTAACCTTGGGATTCAAATACCTAACACATACTGTAGTGGTAGTTCACTAAGTTCAGAGGGAGACTGGGGAAGGAAATGTATGGCTTACTGGGTGATTGAATAAGCCAAATGTCGTCGGTGCTATTAGCACCTAAAGTTTGTCTCTGGTTCCTCTGGTACTTGGCACCAATACATTTCTCTATATACTGACCACAGTTCCTTCAGAAGAGTTTGCTCAATTATGAATGAACATTGTGCCCATGGAAGCAGCCAACAACTGGAAAACAGCTTTGTAAAAACTATGACTTTTTTTCCCCCTTTAATTAAAAAAAAAAACAAACAAAACCAAACAAACAACAACAACAAAAAAAACTCACCCCAAAAACAAAAACCAAATCTGTGCTACTAGGGTAAGAGGAAAGTGAAAGGAATGCTAAAAATTACAAGCACAAAATGTTGTAAAATATGTCTGGCCTTAGAATTGTGACCAAAACAGTGATAGGACAGTAAGGTCACTTCTGAATTAGGCCTAAAACTCTCAAAGTCTGCTCACTCTTTGCTCCTTCCTCTCCTGGGGCTAAATGGTAAAGCAAGCACATAGCAAACAGATTAGGTGATGGTGTATGAAATAAACCTCTTCCACAGATTCTCAGACTTTATTTCCATGCCTTCCCTTCCTCAGAAAATGCTAACCACAAAATATCCTGAGCCAGCGTAGTCTCTTGACAGAAAAACTATTGCATCCTTTTCCTTAGGTGCGGTAAGTACCTCAGGAACACATCTCTTAACAGCTACCTTTGCTTTCAGATTATCTAAGTTGAAGTACATGGTTAAAGGTAAAAAAGTAATAAAATCTTGGAATTCATCTATTCAGCTGGAAAGCATTGTATTTCGGTACACTGTGATAGCACTGGGGTTCAGCCATGGCCTCACCCAGCATCTCACAAGTATTACTATCACCAGTCTCAATGAGAGGGCAAGAGGGACAAAGAACTGAGCTTTCTCCCCATTTCCTCTGTAAGCCTTTTTTCCTCCCATGGGATTTTACTAGAGGTTGTGTATGGCTAGGTGGAAGTCTGTGACAGTCTGTCTTGGCCTCTCTGTGACACCAGTCAATAGAAAGGATAAGACCTTCTGCTTATGCATTATATCATACATTAGCCATCATAACAGTAACAAGGCCCAAAAGACTGATCATCAATCTTTGTCTCTGACATAATTCAACCAAGAAATTAGCTAATGAGGCTGCTCATGCACATTCGATGAGAAAAAATGAGTATAGACCCTGAGAGTAAGGTACAAGGTATACTCTGGGGTTTGGTTACTTATAAAAGAAACTCCAAAGTGGATGATTTGTTGGTCATCTGAAAATGTGACCTTCCAGTTTTTTGTTCTTATAAATAACTGTCACAACTATAAAAGAGGTGAGAGGAACAAATTCCAAAGTGCCCACCAATGTAGGGGGCCTTGTATGTCTTCTAGGGATCTGCAAGAACATGATCTAAGCAGCTGGCTCTTCTCCCATAACTTTGTAAAGCAAACAGCCTTTGCCTGTCCAAGTCACACCTTTTCAGAAGGAAGAAGGAAGTTTGCCTGCACTGTCAAAGTTTATTCACGTGTGCTCACAGACACCCACCCCTTCCCTGCTGTTTCCAGTTTGCAGCAGAACAGGAACAGCCTAGATCCTCACCAGTCTCTGGTATTGACATCCCATTCCTTAACTGTACTCCTGTTGCCCTGCTGCCTGGGAAGAGGAAAACAGATCAAAGTCCTTGGAATTTCAGAAACACACCAGTCAAGGTCTTGCAGATGGATCTAAACAGGATTCTTCTGTTTCTCTTAGGCAGCTATTTGCAAAGATCGAAGAGTTGAGCTTCTGTGAGCTCAGGGGAGTCTGACAACAGGAGGCTACGTCCCTTAAGCAGTTACTTCAGTCAGCACAGACCCAAAAGCACTCACTGCCTCTCTCAGGACAAGCTTTCAGTAGCAATTCAGGCTATGTCCTGGGTCTCATTAGAATTTTTTTGTGTGTGTTGTTACCCCATTGCTTTCTTTCCAGTGCTCCCACCTAATGTCTGAAAGTTGCCCTTACTAGCCTGCTCCAGCTGCAATTCCCTGGAAAGGCTGTTGTCTGTTATACCGAGACTACCTTGGTTGGATGGACCTTTACACAGTGCTCCTGGGTTCCAGGTGGAACAGGAACTTGACCTTAATAAATCTGCATTTAGACTTGTGTTGCTCTCACACTCCCAGATTTGTCAAAAAAACAACCAAAACTCCCTGACAAACCAAACGAAAACTCAATCACAGGATGATGTACTGGGATCTTGGCACAAAGTCATGCTAACATAAGGAATCGAATACCACAAACAGTAAGCTGCCCAGGAATTGCCACTGCAAAAGCCCTTGCAGAGGCGTCTTCAGCTGGATCAAGTGAGACTCTTACTCTTCTGCTCTAATTTATCTGCTTTGTGTTGGCTACGTAGGAACCAAATAGCACACAGAAGCCAGTACAATGAGGTATTTTAAATCTGGCTACTTACAGCACCTCAGAGAAACACCAGCTTAGTCCCACTGGCAGTGCGAACACTTAGGTGAAGAGCTCGAACTGAGCTGCAACTCCTACATGTTCAGGCCACTCCTCTGAGCAGTGCCACAGGGGCGAAGAACATGCTTAGTCTGGAATTAGCAGAGCCTTAGCCAGGAACAGGCAGCCCCAGTCATGGGGTAGGTGAGGGAAGCATGCAGAAGAGACTGGAGTGTATCTGAGAGGTTCAATGACAGTGCTGTTGCAGAACGTCACATGGCATAACAAGTGCCACACTGGCCAGAGCTAATATGAGAACTGATGGTTCCCCAATTCCCAGGAATTCTGTTGCAAGTCTCAGACCCTCCAGTGTCCTAATCCTTTTATAGGCCACTTCCACATACCTGCTGAAATTAATATATTTTCATAAAGAAAATTTGTTTCACGGATATCTCAGAAGAAAAAAAATACTGATTTATGGGTTGTAATCTTTACCTGTTCATGTTTCATTGCTTCTGAAAATTACTGGTCCTAATTGTCAGAGCATATTGAGAAAAACAGGTAATGGTAAGACTAGTTTTATCTAGATGTCAACATGTAAAAGAGTCTAAATGAAAGGGAAGAATCCAAGTTCTAGTTTCAGCAAATAGATGTCATGGCATAATTCAGTTGTTTAAAGTCATCTAGTGCCATTTGCAGCACACTCAAAGCATTCCTCCCAGCCTCCAGCTGCTCTCCTAGGGAGGCATGACTCTTACACTCAGCAGCATCTCCAGTACTTTACTGAAGTAAATGCCCAAGATACTGCCTCAACAGATAGCCTCAATCTCTTAAATGGCCCCAACACTGCATAACTGAGCTAACACTCAGTTCAAATGTCCTCCCGAGATGCCTCTGAGATACACACACACACACAAATGGAAACAAAAGGATGAAATAAACTTTTAAAATTTTTACAACATTTTTATTGCATTTATTCGTGGTAAAAAAAGAAATATTTTGTTCTTATATTCCAATGGATTGCCTTGTAAGGCCCCTAAAAGAAGTGCACCTCACACTGGACACCACTGTCATAGACCTCACAGCTAATGCCAACACTGACCCAAGTCAGACACCCAGAGAAGCCAGCTAACTGAAAAGGAGCTCAGTAATAAACTAATACCTGGTGGAACAGACTGTATCCTGAAATCACTGAACTCTCTCTCTATGTTGCAAATAGTTGCAGGAGAATTTGCAGAGGTGTAATAATTTATTGATCAATTCTGGTAAGTAGAGCATCGGCCAGAGAGACAACATACATAGATTTACAGAGGGAAACTGTGACCAGGCTTTCCAACAACATAGTTCCATAGCATCTCTATCCACTTTTTACTAACAGTTAACTATAGTGCAGTTAGATGTGGAAGGCTAAATTGTGGCTTGGTAATTAAAGCAACTAAGAAAACACCAACTTTTCTAGGAAGATAAGGAGTGTAATACTTCAGTATAATACAGATTCACCAGAGGGTAGAGTTTTGTTTAGGATCAAAACTCCAGGTGTTGTGCTTCTCCAGAGCCCCAGGCATTTATGCACATGCAGTTTAAATCTAGATATTGTTCAGTTAGGGTCACAGTCCAGAAGTTTAATGTTTTGCATCCAGCAAATTCCAGAAAGAGGTAGCAGAGGCATCATTTAAGGAATCTTCTCTGATGTCAAGACTTGAGAAGCACAGCAACGAGCCTGAAAAATGGCGGGGAGAAGGAAAAAAAGTACATTTCAGTGAATGTATAGCAGAGAAGAATGAGAAAAGAGATGAAAAAACCCACCATGCAGTCATGGTGTATGTGTATGCACATGAGGATTAAAGCAGAGATGCAGATTTTATTCTGTAGGCTTTTGTTTGATTGTTTGTTCCTTCAGACAGGAACTGTCTTCCGAAACACTTACAGCTTTCTCTTCCAGTGAGAGTACACCATCTACAGCCACGATCTGGTATTGCTTTTCTTTTAAGCTACCCGCAAATTTCCGGAGTGCTTTGAGACTTGTAGCATCATTGTTTTGTTTTAGCAGTTTCTGCATGTCTTGGGAAGAACATCCTGGGTCAAATAGCAGCAAACATAAGGTTTTATTCTTCTTCTCTTCTATTCCAATAACAGTACGACTATGACCTAATTGCAAAAAGAGAATTTCAGTGTTTTAAACCCAACAGAAATCACATCCCTCATAGCCCGCTACTATTTCTTTTCAGATCAAGGAAGATATTCCTTGAAATTCAACAAGGTTGTTTAAAGAGCAGATGTCAAATAGTTGAGACTCCAGTCATGGCCAGATCTTCCATTCAATAAAAACCTTTTAATGTTGTGCCCTTCCTTCGCTTAAACAAAGGAATTTAAAATGCAGCTCTGAATTGCAGCAGAAAGGTAGAGAACAGAAAGAAACCAGCATAGTGCAGTACTGACCTTGATGCTGCAGGTAGATAGGTGGTTTGGGGGTACACACTACCTTCGCACCACCTTCGCTGTCTGCAGAATAGTAGCGCAAAACCCACTCGAATAACCGAGGGTGTGTGCCCCCAGGGCCTGTCGGTTTGTGGAAGTCGATGATTTGACACCTACAGGACATTCAGAATGACAACAATAACGTTTCAAGCAGGATGTTTGCTGAAACAAGTTTTTTTCACTTTTCAGTCCTTTCCTGCTGAATCAAGAATGTTTTGTAAACACAGCAATTCCAGGCAGCAAGTGGTGATACCTCCCCCCCTGCTTCTTTTTCCTCTTTTAAACAAAGGAGCAGGGGGACACAATTACAAAGCAGTACAAGATACACTGCCCAACACTGGAGGATTTCTTCTGTGACAAACATTCAACTCTGTTTGGTCTAACAGCAACTGTGAAGCTTGCAAAAGGTCAAATGTTTGGATATTTTGTGATCACGTATGCTGGAGAATCCAGTTAACAGCTTTCAGAATTATGCATGAGGGCAGCTGAAACTCAAACTCTATTTAAGAAGAAATTTTTAGAGAAACTACACATTTCATGCATGCAAGGCATAATTCTTCACCAAGTCTCAGCAATCTAACATTTATTCAATGTATGTGCCTGCCTAAGTAGTTACACACCTTTATTCTGAGCTCAATCAGACCTCTTTACAGGTTGGTGAAATTTAAAGTCACTGAGGTGGCCCTGTCATTTTAGCATTTGCCATTCTGACCTTTAAAGTAGAGTAGTTTATAATAACAGCAAAAAGCAACACTTACTTTATCCTTAGACTAGTTAACAGTGAATAAATTTCACATGCTCCTATCCATGCTTTGGAACCACGTAAACTGTTGTTGAAGTGAGATGCCCCGTGAGGATCAAAGCCTTCTCTCCAGGCATCTTCAATCATGGACTGAATCTTTGGTATACTAGGAATTAGTGTAGCATCTGGAACAGAAGAGATTTTGAGTTGCGGTGACAGTTACTGAAACAGCCTTTAAATTAAAATCAGTCATATTCTTTTGTAAGAAAGCAGTTGATGATACGAAGATGCACCAAACCCCCCTGAAGCTAAAACTCCAACCACATCATGTCTTGCCAGCATTTATCCCTTTGACTCCCTCAGGCTGCAATAGTTGGGGCTGTTCAATATGGAGAATGTTCTGGAGAGACCTTAGAGTGGCCTTTCAGTACCCGAAGGAGACCTAAAAGAAAGCTGGGAAGGAACTTTTTACAATGGCTTGCTGTGATAGAATGAGAGGGAATGGACTGAAGCTTGAGGAGGGTGGATTTAGAGTGGAGATCTGAAAGAAATTCTTTACAGTAAGGGTGGTGAGACATTGGAATAGGTTGCCCAGGGAGGTTGTGGATGCCCTCACCCTGGAGGTGTTTAAGGCCAGGTTGGATGAGGCCTTGATAAACCTGGTCTAGTGGAAGGCGTCTCTCTGCCCACAGTGGGAGGGTTGTAACTAGATGATCTTTAAGATCTCTTCCAACCTAAAACATTCTGTGATTCTTTCCACAATAAGCTGTGCTGGTGTAACAAGCATTTAATAGGCATCAGTGAGCTAGTCAGTCTTGCTGTGTAAATGAGAAGGTAAAACACCGGTCAGTAGGCTGTCATCTGAAGTACATGTAAGAAGCAGTCAGTGTGTTGTTTCATACCTCTCAAGCAGTCATTATACAGGCTGTTCTGCAAGAGTGAGGAAAGGAGCATTTGGAAATTCCTGTAACCACAACCCCAGCCTCTATCACCCAAAGATGAGTGGAAATGATCTACTCCAGCTGACAGCCACACGTGCCTCACATCTTTGTTTTCATTCTTATAGTACTTGCACAGTGCTTCAATGATTCCTAAAAGAAGAACAAATATGAAGTTCACAGATTAAGTGAGCTACAAAAATTTGCCAGAAAAAGAGTTTTCCCCCCAATTTGGAACAGATATAGATTAAGGCACTTTATTCTGGAACTTCTAAATGATCTTGCATTACATCCAGAATCCAAACCACAGCCCCAGTAGATACTGCACCTACTTCATTTTGATGGAAATTAGGTTCTCCCTAAATTATATTTTCATTGAGAATGAATACTTTAAATGAAACAGCTTGGAGTGCATTCTAAACTGTGGTATACACAGGAACTATTATGATAAAACAAGAAAGGCAATGCCACCAATAAAGCATTTCTCTGCCACTGCACCTCCCATACACCAAGAATGTTGTATGCTTTGTGACAGGTTTTGTCACTACAACCTAGGTCTAAAAATTATGGTCTTAGTTGCATGTCATTTCAGCATTTTTACCTGAGGTCTTTGTTTTCCCATCATCTATACCAAAAGCCAAACATTCCATCATGTCAGCTTTTCTCTTGTGATATTCAAAAGGCTGCATCCTTCCTCTATTAACTTCTCTTTCCATATTCTTCAGGAATTGCTGCCTGTAGCCTCCGGAATTATCCAAGCCATATTGTCTCTGTTAGGGATGGAATGTGCATGATTTAAGTAACTACTTTTTTTTTTTTTTTTAATTTAGTCATTTTGAGAAGCTACATGGACAACTGGTAACTTTGAGAAATAGTGAAATATGAGACACAAAACCTCCAACTGTACGAGATTTTAGAGCTGATGGCTCAGTAGGAGTATGGAATCCCAGTCATGGAAGAGCAGGCACATCCCTCTTGGGCAGTCAGCCATTGGCATTACACCTCACAAGAGGTAGTGGAGCGGGAAATGAGCTATCAGGGCTGTCAGGAGGGAGGGAGAGGGCAGCAGGATCTAGCAGAGGAGTGGTCCCTGGAGCAGAAGGTGAAGAAAATAGTAAAGATGTTCGGGGCCACAGGCACTCTTCCAGGGGATATGCACCAGGCTGTCCTGCAAGGCAGAACACTAGGGTGGAGCAGAGCATGAAGTAGCAGGACTGGGGAGACTGTGACAGCCCTAATCTGAGCCAGCACCACTCAAAGTAGTAAAGCCAAAAAGCTCAAGGCAGCACCAATGCCAGAACAGGGTTTTCTGAGAACTTTTGTTTGTCTGCAACCCGCTCCTGCACCAATATAGCCTGTCTGACTTAGTGTCATTCCAAGTCATTCCAGTTCCAAGACACTCTGCTTCTAATGGGACAACTGTTCAACATTTTACCATTTAAAACTATTACTGCACCTGCAGCTTTTTAAATTCTTCCTTTTCTCGCTTCTCCTCTTCTGACCTCCGGAACGTATCTTCTTCACTCTGCAGCTGCTGAGCTAGTTCTAGATCTTTCATGTTCCCACCTACCCAGAAATAACATTTCAAAGAGGACTTGAGGAGGAGGTCAACAATACTCTCAATTTTTAAAGATTCTTTTCTGAACAGACATACATAAAGACAACCAGGCATTAATTTTAGGAAAGGCACCCCACATTATTTTGTGCTATTAGGAAGAAACACTAGAAAGGACTGAGTGCATTCAGGCCACCAGCACTCTTGACTTGGACAAAGCTATGCAGTTACAGGAGCAATTACTTGGCAGCTAAGTTCCATTTCCTTAAATACCACAAACTTATTAGCTTCTAGGACCACTGCCAGCAATCTCACGACAAAGTGACAAAAACAAATGTAGGCTCAGACAACTGGATAGGGAATCTTTCGGATTTTTATCAGCTCTGCTAATAAAATTAATTTTGATTCCTTTATCAGTATGACTAATGAACCAGCACAAGCATTTGGGAAAGAGAACTGAGAAAAATACTGAAGTTTTCACCTCATTGCATTGGAATATGTCACTCAATTCCACTTACATAAACCTCTATAGAGATGGAAAAAAAATAGTATGGCTGTCTGTTGTTCCAAGTTTCTATTCTGGTTAACAGAGAGTGCATTTACTTAACAAGCATGCATAGACAAGTACTTTTTAGCATGGGTAATTAAATAGTGCATTTCTGCAAATGATAGGACTTCCTATTTACTATGTTAACTTCATTATGTGTGTGTGTGTACTTCTCTTTTTAAAAAAGGAAGTATCCAGTTTAAATTTTAACAAGCTTGAAGGATCCTTTCACATACCTTCTGAAATGTTATGTTCCTCTAAATGTAATTCCACATGTTCTTCAAGAATCTGAATGTTTGTACAGGTAAGGCTGCACATTGGACATTCGTACAGCTGGTCACCATTTCCTGTGTCTGAAAGAGAAATGCACTTTCTTCATCAATGTGTTTCCTGAGTTTGGTCAGAAGTGCTCCTCTAACTCAGATATGCACCAAGATAAATATACAGTAACAAATTTTGCATTGCCATTGAAATTCCCCAGGGTACAACAGCAAATTCTGAACAGCTAGCACTCACTGAACTGTTAAAAAGATTGCATCTAAATATCTGACAATTTAAAGTTATATTTTCCTTCTGAATAGTTTTGCTCGAGATTCTGCTCTGCCTTTAATTCCAATCTGTATGTTCCTGAATTCAGATCCTGAATCCAGGTCCCCTCTGCCACTAAGAGCAGCCTGAGAATTCCCCAGTTGCCTGCCACAGCATCATTGGTGACAGTGATGTAATTGCCAACAGGGGCGTTGGGCTTGATATCGGGTTTGTGTATACAAAACGTTTATTTGTATGTATTTCATTGTATTGCTACTTTCATTAAAGCTGTTTCAGTTCTCCATCCTGTAAGCCTCTCTCTTCCTCCCTTTCACTTCCTCTTTGGGGAAGGGAGAAAGGTTAACAGAGAGCATCTGTCACTGTCTGGGAAGCCAGCCTTTGACACCAGCCTTTACTAAATTTCTGAAATAGCTACCAGCAACTTTGGACACTTAGAAAATTCTGACCATGTTAAAAATAAAACAGGGTATTAAAAAAAAAAACCCCAACTTCTTTCCCTTCATTCAAGTTATTCCTCCAACCATCCTTGTGGCCTCCAAACCAACATTACATACTTCAGAGTGCCTCAGTGCTGGATCTTTCCCAAGTCTCTGTTTCAAACCGAAAATTACTTTTCCTTGATGTGTACTGCAGCCGCGCTACAGGATCCTGTCAGAGACTAGACCTCAAGAGGCAAACCCCAAATCTGTCACCCAACCTCTGCCAAACAAATGGCAGCCACCTCCCTACCGCACAAGAGCTTCACGATTCGCTTTCATGGGGACCGACGGCGTGCTTGGGGCACTCAAAACTCTGCAGGTTGGTTCGCCTTAGTGTTTCTAGTTCTGCTTTGATGCCGATTCTGCCAGTTGCCGTCCCCATCGTCCTCATCGCTGTCCCTTCCTAAGTGACCTCCCTCCGCTGCCCTGGACGCTGCTCCTCGGTCGCATCCACGTGGGGTCCTGAACTCTCCAACACAGCGCGCTCGGTCCCCGGCGCACTGTCAAACGGCCGCAGGACTGCCCTCCCGCCCCGCTAAGGCCATCCCGAAGCCCTGCGGAGCTCAGGCTCCCCCCGCCGCCGCTAACCTGTGCCCGGGGCTCCCAGCAGGTGCCCGTGGCGCGCCCTGACGTGTGCTGCCAACTGCCGCCCAGCCGCCTCCCCACAGAAGGGGCACTCGGACAGCCCCTCGGCGAGATCTGAGCAGGTACTGTCCGGCGGCCCCGGGTGGATCGTCTCGATGTGCCGGCGGAGCTCGTCACAGCCCGAGGTGGCGGCGCTGCAAAGCGGGCAGCGGTGCTGACGGCCCGGGGGTGTGCGCCGCACGTTCCGCCGCGCCGCCGGCTCCGAGGACAGCGCCTGCCCGCAGGCGTCACACAGCAGCATCACGCCACTGACGGTCGCCGCCAGCCTCCCCGAGCAGTGAAACCGCCGCCCGCCCGCCCAGCGGCGCCAACCACTCGATACGTTCCACTGTGTACTGTACTGTACAGTCCAGTCCAGCCCACTCCCGCCCCGCCCCACTCTGCCCCGCTGGCCGCCGGGACGCGTCGCTTCCTTGCGTGTCTGCGCGCGCAGGGATCGGAAAGGCACCGCCCTGCCGGCCGGGGCGGCGCGCGGAGGGTCGGTGTCCGCCATCTTGAATTGCGATCCGCTGCCGGCGTCGCGCTCCGCAGCAGGGTGGAGATCTGTCGCTTGGAGGGCGGCGGGCGCTGCGCGTCTCCGCTTCGATGGGTAAGAGCGGGCGAGTGCTCAGCCAGCGGGCAGAGGCAGGAGCGGGAAGGGCTGAGGTCACGTCGGGAGTGTGGTGCCGTGCCTCACCTCTCGCTTGTACGGTTCCCCGGCGCAGGCCGATCTCCTGCTTGCTTGGAGGCGGCTGGCAGCAGCGGGGCGTCGCCGCGCACGGCAGATCGCCAGGCAGAGCGGTGGGTACTGGGACGGGGTCTGCCTGTGCTGTTCGCCGCCGCATCCTCAGTCAGAGGGAAGGCTGCTGTCCTCCCGCTACTCAGCCCTGCGCTGGCTTTGCCACCCGCGCCTGCAGGGACGTGGGTGAAGAGCTTTGCTGCTCGCTGTCTGTGGGTGTCCTCTTGCCCGAGCAACCAGTCAAGGGCACTGGCCGTCCGATCAGGCACTGTGAAGCCTGCGGGCAGTGTCCGGCCTCCCCCCGAGGCTGACAGTCGGGGAACGGGCGGTGGTACAGCGAAGGGAGCCTTTTGTAGGTAGGGAATAAAAAATAAATGCGACTATCAGTGGAACAGGTCTTAGTCTAGACACAACAGGTGGGCGACACGCAGGATGTGCTGGGTGCTGTTTCCTAGAGCAGAAGTGCAGACTTAACCGGAACTTGGATGCAGAAGTCGCAAAGCCTGTATAGATCAGGGACTGCCAGGCTGTTTGCTTCATGGTGTCCATACCAAAGCCCTTGTGGAAGGAACGAAGCCATTCGTAGATAAGCTTTTCTTTTTGAAAACAGTTTTGATGAGAACTTTCTCCTAGTTGAGCTTCTATGAGTCTTTATAGAGCTGGCAAGGTAAACCAAGTTACTTGGCATTCCATCTTCTCTTGGATGCTTCAGTACTTGCCCTGACAGTTTTATTGGCACAACTAAATCAGCAAGACTTGAACGATTAAGGAAGTGGTGATGTTCTGAGGATAGTTAATCCAGTAACTTTGCTGGAAAAAATTATCTTCTTAAATTGTACCTCAGAAGTTACGTGACAGTTAACAGGGAAATTGCTTTACAGTGGCACGCTTAACATCTTGGTCCAGAGATGGCAGCAGTTTACTGGGGTTCTTGTGAGGCAAATGTGTTTGAGTGTAACAGGCTTCTGAGTCCTCAGAGTGTCTCCTTGATGTCAGCCTAAGTCTGTGAAGTGTCTTTGTTCCCTAGTTTGCATTTATTGCTCGGAAGTTCTTGGTACTGCTGATGAAAACAAACAGCATGCAAGTGGACGGAGAATTGTACATAGCCCAAGAGTTGTAGTTTAGATGTTTTCTTGTTATGGGACAGTTCCAGACAAGTGAGAGTTTGTGTAGAGTCTTAAACAATACTTTTCACAGCTATTTCAGATGAAGACTGGCTTCATCTGAGAAGCTTAGCTTTCTAGACTACCACCATGCTATTAACATTTTAAAGTCAGCCTGATGCTCTTTGTGACAGAATTATCACTTTTATCTTTATACAACTGAGGTGCCTGAAATGACAGTCAGATTCTAATCCTCTAATCCTTCAGAAGAGCTGTTAGTTAGACTGGGTCAATCGTTTTGTTCAAAATGGAAAAGAGTGTGCCTGGCTGGGTGCTGCTGACCCTTAATTTGCTTTTCTGCAGGCAGCCTAGGAGGAAATGCAACATAACCTTAGGTCCCGTGTTATGTTTGCAAGATAGGCTTAAAAAAATAAAGCAGCAATGCAATTAGATACTAAACAAAGCAGTAATTACCGCATATTTTCTTCTGGGATTTGTTCTTATTTTTTAATACATTCAATGTCTCTTTTATGAGAGAAGCGGAGCAATCAAATTCCTGTACTTGCTGAATGAAAATTTAGCAACGTAATATCTTTGCTTTTAGTTTTTCAGTTTGCTTATTAGACTCACTGTTTATTTTGCAATAGCTTTTACCCTTTAATGAAGTATCTGATCCCTGAGATGAAGTGCAGTTTAATCTGCAGTTTAGAAATGCCCATCCAAGCAAAGATTTTTCTGTGATTTCCACCTTCTAGATTTCTTTGTTGATGAACTGGGTATTGAAAGAAGCTACAGGAATACATAGCTGCTGCTGTAGATACTTGTGTAGTTCAAGACATGATGAGTTTGCTTTGCAAGGTTTGGCCTTCTGAAGTCACTTTCAATTTATTTTTAATAGAAAACATGGCAAGCCCAGGTAAAGATAACTTCAGAATGAAAAGCTACAAGAATAATGCACTGAATCCTCAAGAAATGCGCAGACGAAGAGAGGAGGAAGGCATTCAACTTCGGAAGCAGAAGAGGGAAGAACAGGTAAGTATTTTGGTGAGCTGCCGAGTGCTTGTGAAGCTAATTGGTGTATGTGATAGAGCTTGAGCAGGCTCCTGTGGAGCAGAACCCGGAGCACCAGGTTGAATGTCTGTTTTCTATACAGTCTTGGGAAGCACCAGGCGCCTCTCAATAGGATCATAAAAAAGTGAACAGAAGCCCTCTTAAATCATTAGGGCATGCAGGGCTGTGTCTTGAGTTGAATCCTTAGTCTAGGTTTAAACATGGAAGACTGGGCTGAAAGGATGCTCTTACTTCCGGTGAAGATTAGAAACCTTGCATAGTCATCCCGAATTTGAGCCAAACTTTTACTGTTAGAAGGGAGAGATTTTTTTGAAGCAATACTTCAAATTGCCCAGGGGTTTTCCTGCAGTAACTTAGTAAAGTGGCTACCAATTAGTGATTCCTGAACTGTTCTATCCAACTCTTCAGTTGTCCTCATTGGATTTTTAGTGATGGAGCATTGCATAATTTCATCATTTGAGGTAGTTCCTTTTCCCAAAATGTTTACAAATTTCTTGCCATGAAAGTAAGGAATGTAGTTTGTTTTTCTGCTTGGTCTAAAGTGGCTGAATTTGTCTCCCATAACCTAGAGAGTGTCCCAGACACTGATCTACAGTCTTCTTTGAGGTGGGAATGCTTACCCTTCTCCTGAGAAAGTGGTGCTACTGCATGGAAAAAGACTTTAAATTAGGTGGGCCAGAGAGGTAAGAGTAAGAAGTAGTGTGATACTGGGGCATTTACCTGTGAGTAGGCAACTGCTTGGCAGTCCCTGCTGAACCTTTTGTTTGTGTATTTTGTAGAAAACACTCCCTAGATGAATTAGAAAATAATGGGTGTTTTCTCTCCCATGCTGACTGTTGTAACGATGAGAATACCATTATGCTGTCCTTAGTCTTAATTTGTTGAGCTGTTGTTTTTCTGCTTTTCTTGAACGGGAGAGAGATTTGTGTAGGGAGATGAGTGCAATAGCAACTGGTGGATAGAGCATGATCCTAAACGATAACAGTTTATGCATACCAACCAGGAGCTTCTGTGTCCTTGTTTAGTGCTGAAAAGGAATGTTGTTTCTTCTTCCTTTGTGGGTTTAAATGGAATTGAACCTTGTTTGCATCCAGGATTCTGCAACGTTTTCTGTCCAGGATTGTACCTGGTCCCGAAATGAACAAGGGATAGTATGCCTTTTTTTAGGTTCCTGTTTGAAATATGAGTAGGTGTAAACATTGAGTTGTTTCTGCAGTTTCTGGGCATGTACAGTAGCAGAAATCTAGATGTTTGTGGACACATAGAGGACAAAACCTTCAGGACTTAGTAGGAAGTTTTATGAAAATGCTTACTGATAGAATCCTAGTCATTGGGCTGAAATTATAACATTGATGTTTAAAGGTAGCAACATAATACTCTTAGAATTAATTACACTATTTTGAAGTGCAGAACTGGATGAAAGATTAAAATGCAGGTTTGGTTTCTGGAA
>VWYK01067384.1:0-17039 GCA_013399775.1 Semnornis frantzii
AGACAGACCCTACCCCAGGTATCCACTTTTTGGGGGGGTCGGGGGTCGGGCAAGGTCTCCCCTGTAGCTTCCCCGAGACACCCCCGTCACTCGCTCGGCGCTGACGCCCCTCACCCGGGAGCGTTTCCCCGGGATGGGGCCAGCAGGTTTCACTCCCCTACCTTGCTTGCTCGGACTGGAATGTTTGTTTCTTGTCCTCTTGGAAAGTGGAGCCAGGAGAAAAGCGGCAGCTTGTCTGGTTGCCGTTGGAGACCCAACCTGCCCTGCTGCCTGGCGAACCGCACCGGGCAGCGAGGGCTGTGCCGGGGGCACGCAGAACCTCGCGATCCTTGTCCCATTGTCAGGCACCTGGGGATCCTTCTCCTCATTACATATACGTAGCATCCTTACCCCACTGTATATCCCCTGGGGTCCTTTGCCCATTGCACGCCCTTTGGGATCCTTGACCCACTGCACATCCCTTGAGATGCTTCTAAGTGCATGCCCCTTGGGACCCCTGTCCCATTGCTCACCCCTTGCGATCCTTGACCCACTGCACACCCCTTGGGCTCCCACTGCTATTCTACAAACAAAATTTCACCTGTATTCAGCTGCTTGTGACTGTGGTGGCATCGCAGGCTTTAGCGAGGTGGTGCTGGGATGGTCTGTCCCCGTGAGGCTGGAGCAAACAGTTTCATGCTGAGTTGTAACTTTAGTAGAGCAAACTCAGGGGAGTTTGCTACTTGCTGGGGAAGTGCTTATTTTTGGTGCTCTCCAGGATCAGTTAATTATCGCTGGAAAAAAAGAAAATTATTGCTCAGATCTTATAATTAGGTAGCCTACGGAGACTCTGCTGCTCAGAAGTCACATGCACTTTGTGAAATGGTTCTCCTGTGTGTGTGTGAATAGAGCTGCCTGGGCAGAGGGCTGGCATTTGTACTTATGTATTACTGGAGAGCTGCTGCACGTTGGCAGCTCAAAAGACCCTGTGAAATAATGAAGGGGGAAAAAAAAAAGGCTAAAAGGACTCCTGTTGCCCTTGCAGAACTGCATCCTAAATGACTATAATCTGTTTGTGAAGCTATAACCTTTTAGTACAAACTGGGAGTTCATCTTTGCAGGACCAGGACTGACTTTCTATCCTGTTTGATTGGTCCCTGGGCCATGGGGTCCAGGGTGCAGGACCAGGACTGACTTTCTGTCCTGTTTGATTCGTCCCTGGGCCATGGGGTCCAGGGTGCAGGACCAGGACTGACTTTCTGTCCTGTTTGATTCGTCCCTGGGCCATGGGGTCCAGGGTGCTGCTGCATAGTGCCTGCTGCTAATAATAACATGGTAAGGAGTTTAGTGGCTCTGATCCGGCTAAAGACGGCAGTGGGGCTGACATTGACATTATCAGCCTCCAACCCACCCCTAGATTAGCTGGATAAAACTCCCACAAGAAAAGGCCAGGCTCTGAAGTGGAGCCTTGATCCTGAATGGAAGGGAGCAGGGACTCTAATTCAGAACAGAGAGGGTTTTGGGCTCTGCCCTGGCAGCCTGAGCTGTAGGGACAGGATCTGCAGAGGTGCGGGATTTGGAGCTGAGGAAAGGACGTCAAAGCCACCGTGTCCAGGGTGTTCTCATTTCCTTTGCTCTCTGAGTTATAATTTGTTCCACATTGCAGTGCTGGGCTGGCCTCTCCCTCCACCTCCCAGCATCCAGGCTGTGGCTGCTGCCATTAGACCAATGCTGCCACTGGAGTGCTTTCCATCTGAAAAAAAAAAAAANAAGAAAGAAAGAAAGAAAGAAAGAAAGAAAAAGAAAGAAAGAAAGAAAAAAAGAAACAAAAACCTCAACAAGACAAAAGAAGGAAAAAAAACCAAACCAAAACAAAATCATTTCAAACAGAGATCTGGGGAAACAGATTTTCTGGCTGCTGTTCTGGGATGGTTACAGCTGAAATCTCACCACCCATCCACGCAGAGCTGTGTCTGCACCAGGACAGACCCCAGGGAAATTCCAGAAGATTAAAAAGTGTTTTAATAGTGTTGCTGCTCTTCCCAAGGGGTAGTAAGATGACCTGGTAGCTACAGGTTGATTGGCTTGATAGCATCCCCTGGGGGGAGAAGAGGGAGAACACTGGCTCAGACATTAATTGATTAAAGACTTCAGCACCAGGAATAAATTCCTGCCATCCAACGTGGCTATATGGAAAATAACTCCTGGCAAGGAGAAACGATTTCAGTCTCCGACGCAAGAGGTGACTCTCTGGCTGTAATACACTTTTGTGAGGCAGTTGAGTTATGTGAGGTGATATTCTTGTAAAAATCTGCACTTTCCAGTATTAAAAAAGTCAGTCCAGGCCAGTATTTAGAACTGACATTAGACAGTGTCAAGAAAGCCAGCATTAAACAAACCTGATTCATTTCAAAGGCAGTTATCAGAGGAGATTATCACTGCGGGGCACTGCTAGCTGGTAGCATGCCCTCTGTGTTTCAGTGCTTTTATCACTAATCTGAAAGGAGATAGAAATGATTTCTGGAACAACCTGGGGCTGCTCCAGAGCTGCACACTCTTAATGGCTTGTACAAATCTGGACGCTAAACTGGGTGAGCGAAAGCCCATCCTGACTGGAGTGAAATGGAAAATGGAAATCATTCTGCACCCAAAAATAATAACTGGAGCTGTATGTGTTTTCCTGTCCCTAATCTGGATGATAAATTTTCTGCTGGACCTACTCACAGATGCTGGGAGGGGAAGCACAGGGCCTCGTTGGCTCCTTCCTCCAGCCGGAGCTGCCCTGAGGAGGGGGTGGCAGCTGTGTGTTTGTCCTGATTTCTGTGCTGAGGAACTGAAAATTCGCAGAGTAATGGGATTTTTCTTTTTTTCTGAAAAAGGAAAAAAAAGAAGAAGAAAAAGGGAAAACGAAAGCAGTTATTTGCATTTTTGATCAGGGCGCTCTCAGAATTGAAGCTGGGCTCGTGACAGCCAAACCCAGCCTTTCCATTTCAGTGGAGGAGATGTGGGAACCAAGGGGCTGCAGAAAACATCTTAGAATGAGAGACAAGACAGGCAGCCAGTTATTTTGGTCATAAATCAAACCAAAGAGGAGCGAGGGGGACTTGATCTAAGCATCTAAATACACTCACAGAGGAGAAAAGACATGGTAGCCAAAGGCTCATTAATTGAGGAGAGAAAAGCATGACAAGAATCAATGTCTGGCAGCTGAAGGCAGACACACTGGAAATAAGGCATAAATATTTAACTGGCGGGAGGGATTAGTCATTGGAAGATCCAGGGAGCAGCAGAGGTGGGTTCAACCCTGCCTTGTGGAAGTTTCTCCTGTATCCCCAGTGCTGGGCCAGCAAGAGTGGCTGGATTGAACCCACACCGAGGCCCTGATGAGTTGATTTAATCAGATGGTGTGTTTGCCTTTGATCATGGGTGAGTCTTTCTCGTGAAGTGCCAGCTGCTTCCCAGAAACTCCCAGGGAATCACTGCAGGCCCTTTGCAGGTACTTGATTTTGCTTTCTTTGTCAGTTACCAGCAGGCACAGTCCCATAGATCTGTGGTGAAAGGGCGATGAGATGGTGCTTGGTGGCTCTTCCCCATGTTCAGCTGAGATTCAAGAAAAGGAATCTTGATGAGCATCCCTGCATACTGTGGCTGCAGGGGAAAGGAACTTGTTCATGGCTTCTTGTCCACCCTGGGACAAGATGGTCCCCAGACTGGCAGCAATGGGTCACATGTGCTTGGGAGAAGGAGATAAAGGTCATGTGGTTGTTGCTGATCCCATCTCCTCCCCTTTACCTTTCCTTTACAGTAGAGTTTCTTTTCCTGCAGCCATTCTCTTCCTGTCTCTTTGTGATGAGATAGATGTTCTTGGTGGCCATGACCGTGGTTGGGTTTCCTCCATCTCTCCCCCAAGGCTGTCATGTTCCTGTTGTGATGGAGCCTGAGCTTGAGGCTACCTACAGGCTGTGCCTGGGTGAATGCAGGCAAACATGTGCATAACCTGCTACATGTCCCCTGTAGATGATGTCCCCCCTCCATCCTGGGTGTCAGCACCTCTCACCTGCAGCAAGTGCTTGGGCTGTTTGGTTTGCAGCAGAGGGAACACAGTGAGATGCTGAGCTATAGAGGGTATGCATGTGGCTTAGCAGCTTGCATGCAAACCTGGTCCACATCAGGAGCAGAGTTACAGCATCTCTGAGCCCTCCAAAGCCACTGTACTGTGAGCAACTGATGTCTGCGGGCAGTCCAGAACCACTTCTCCTCTTCCTTTTGCAGAGACGTGACAGACACCCAAGCAGGGCAATGCACAACGTGTGGGAAGGTCCTTTCTGAAGATGAATGGAAGGCAAAAAGGCACATGAGAAGAATGGCAAGGTAAGGGGAGGCTTTGCATGGTAGGAGTGAGGACCTTGGTGCTTGCAGGAAAGTCCTTGGGCATGGCAGAGCTGGTTGTGAGGGTGGAAGGACATGTGGTAGCCACATGAATACCAAAGGCATTTGTCATAGCTCTGAAGAATAAATATAGACAGTGCTGGCCACGGAAAATAACAGGTTTTGGTGTGGTGAGGCGCAGCGTGTGAGGAGGTGGAGGATACCTGATGAAGATCCTGCTGGGAGGCAGTCACAGGCTTTTGGATAATTACCTCGTAGTCATTAGCAGAGGTATCACTGAATGCTGAAGAAAGAGACTCTCATAGCTGCAGGCCTATGTCCTCTAGTGACACAGCCAGGGAACGGGGCTGTGTGTAGTGAGGAGGGGGCTTGGCCAGGCTGGGGAAGTCCAGGAGCTTGTGTCCCACTGACCTGCAGGAAGATGTGCCCAAATGGTTAATGCCCTTGCAGCCTTGTCCACAGGTAGCTGGGTCCAACATGAGCATCCCTGCTCTCACTACAGGACCCGACAGTATGCCACATGCTGCCATTCTCTCTTTAGCCTCCTCAGAGATGCCCACCATGGGCAGTGTGCCTGAACACACAGACACAGATAGAGCCAATCTTGTTATCATCTTATCACGTCCGTTAGAGTCCTCAGGGGGATTAAGACCGTGGGTTAGGCTGTCTTCAGGAGAAGGTTGTGATTTCTCATGTGACCTGGGCTGATGCCTGGTGAAATCACACCTGTGTTGCTCCAGATGGTGAGAAATGGGGTGACCAGGCTGGAAGCTTCTCCTGATCCAGGCTTCTTACATTTTCCCTTTGAAACACCTCTGCCCCTGCGCTCTTTAGAAGCTGTGTTTCACAGAGAGAGCAGGAAAATAGCTGAGCTATAAATAACACATTCAAAACCAGGCAAGGACCTGTGAGAACCAAGGTTGGTGGCCCCATCTGTGATGTGGGCTTGGAGAATGTTAGAAGATTTCCCACCAGCAGATGTTAGAAGGTTTCTCTCTGTGCTGGAGGTAGTTCAGGACAGAGCAGATTAAATCCATGAACTAGAAACAGTGATTTGATGACAAAGTGTTATCTTTTGCATCCTTGATGGCAAGGTCTCATAGGGACATGGGGTAGTTTTACTTCTGGCCAATGTTAATGAGGGCTGGTGGGGCCCTACTAACAGCCTGAGGAAACTGCTCTCAAACCTGACTGTCTGCCAGTGCCCAGACCTGCTCCCCAGGTTGGGTCTGCCCCACTTGCGCTGGGCCCATTCGTGGGGACTGAGGTGCACCAAACCATCACATCAGTGCTCCCAGGAGATGTCACACAGCAGACACCAAGGGATGTCCCCCAGGAGGAACAATACCTCTGGGCTCAGCTGTTGAAGTAGCAGCAGCATTGACAGCACCATAGCTCTAGCTCCATCCCTGCTTCAGTTTCCCTAGTTGCCAGGTGGGAGCATGAAGAGCTTTCCTCAAACGCAGTTTGTTGCAGTGAAGGTCTTGGGGGCCAGGCTTGGCTGGTGAGATACTTGGTTGACTTAGCAGTAGTGGTGGAATTGCAGGTTTTAGGCAAGCAGTTGGACTTGATGATCTCAAAGGCCTCTTCCAGACTCAACAGTTCTGTGGTTCTAAACCACAAGACACTAAGCTCTGCTTTCCAGTTTGGTGGCTAAGCGCAGTATCAGTAAGCCAGGCAGTGATCTGCTAGGTCTGGGGGGCTGCCAGATCTCCTTTGTGCCCCACAGCTGCTGGACAGTCACTTTTGGAGCCAGTGGGTTGGGAAGGAGGACAAATCCCATCACTTTCACAGTCTCGGTGGGCAGAAAGGGATGACTTGGGGCATAGCATCATTATAGGATTGCATGGTTCCCAGGAACATCCTACAGCCTTAGTGCTTGCTGGCGCCTTGGTTTCCCCATCAGCAGCCTCTAGTTCTGGGATGGGGAGATGCACACTCTGCAGAAATCCTCTGTGCATGGCAACGAAGTTGCTTCTGGGTTAGAAGGTGACCTCTTCCATCAGCACCAGGGACACTTTTTCTTCCTGAATTAGATGGTGGTTTGGAGGCTCTCCAGGGTGTGGGGGTTGGTCTGGTGGTGAGAACCTGCCTGGGATCGGCAGGGCTGCAGACACAGAAAGCTGCTGATGCCCTGCATCTTCCTGGCTGTGCACAGCTGGATCCAAGCACTCTGATAGCTGCTGATGGGACATTTTGGGTCATCTGTGTATGCACGAAGTCTCTCGCCAGGCCTTTTCCTTGTTCACGTTGTAAATCTGGAGGTGAGGTAAAACCCAGTCCTGTCCAGGTCAGCAATGCTCAAGTTCCCCTTCCAGCCCTTCCCCAGCAGTGGTTGGTGGTGCAGCCGGTGGTGTTATGAGCCCTGTGCAAGCACCAGGTGTTTGTGCATCCAGAATGCAGCTTCAGGGCTGGCCCCAGATGTTGTCAGTGACACCAAGCAGGGCTGTCTGCCTAACAGGACCATTATCTGCCTAACAGGACCACTATCATCTATCTAAAGCCAGGAGAGCATCAGGATTTCCAACCCACTCGTGGGGACCAAGGTGCACCAAGAGCTGTTGCACAGCCATGACCACCTCTCCTCTGGTGGCTGCCCACCCAGCACAGCCATGCCCTGGCTGACATGACAAGGGCAGCCTTGTCAGTGATGCCCCCACGTGCTTCAGCGTCCTCCGCAAACTAGCAGCAGCCAAGAGATTTGCCAGAGTCAGGACATTTTTAGAGTGGCTAATTAAAGCCTGTTTTCACCCCGTGCCTCTCGGTGAGCAAAAGCATTTAGCAGTGACCTCAGAGTGAGTTTGCTCTTGAGCTTTCTGTTTCACCTCTAAAAAAAATGGGATTGCTCCATAAACTCGTTAGCGAAAGTAGCTCCTGATGTCTTGGCTCCTGACCAGGATAGGCCCCGCCAAGTCCTGCTGGGCTCTGCTCTCCTCCTGCTGCATTTTGCTTGGGAAAGAGGGACCTCTTAAGTACACATGGTAGAGAAATTTGGAGCTGCTCTAGACTGCATTCCCAGGGACAAAAGCATCCTGGGGTAACAATGCGGATGCCAAGGAGCCCAGAGGAGCTTGGCCACTGGTGTTTTGGGTCGCACAGTGAAAATGGCCCTCCCCTGGTGCTGTCCCTTTCCGTCTTGGAGGTGACAGTGGCTCCTCCACAGCCACCAGCTGGTTCCTGCTCAGCACAGCTGGCCTCCAAACCGCTGACCTTCTCCTTTTTCTTCCCTGCCCAGCTGTGCCTCATGACGACCTCACACACAATGTTTTATGGGTCCTCCTCCACCATGGCTCCACCATCCAAGAACCGTCTGAAGCGCCAGAGCCGGATTTTATCCCAAGTCTTGTACCGGACACTGAGCTACAAGGATCGGAGCTCAGCCTCTGCTTCCCCGGCAGCCGGTGAGGATGACCCAGCTGAGCTCTCCACCCAGCTCTCAGCCCCGGGTGTCCTGAAGATCTTTGGAGGCAACATCTGTGCAGGCACCAACTACAAGAGCGTGCTGGCGACGGGCAGCTCGGGCGCACGGGAGCTGGTAAAGGAAGCCCTGGAGCGCTATGGGCTGAGCCAGCTCAGTGCTGGGCAGTATGCCCTGTGCGATGTCATTGGGAGGTTCGAGGGCCCTGAGAAGCGGTGGCAGACAGAAGGGCTTAGGGTCCTGGGTGACCACGAGAAGCCACTGCTCATCCAGGACCTTTGGAAACCCAGGGAGGGCTTCTCACGGCGGCTGGAGCTGCGCAAGAGGGCAGAGGTGGAGGAGCTGGCAGCCAGAGACGTGGACACCACTACCGCAGGTCAGAGCTGGATGTGGGGCAGGGAGAGTCCAGGAAGCTGCCTGTGGGAGATGCACCCCACACCAGCAGCTCTTATGTGTGTTTTGGGCATGCAGAGAGGGGTGTGAGGGGGAAGGTACCCACAGTTTAGCTGCAAGGCTTCTGGGTAGGAGTTGGCACTCAGTGCTCTCCTGCATCAAGTCGGTACCTGCAGCCTCAAATATTTCCCCCCGTCAGTCCTAGGTCCATGCCAAATCCCCACTTGCAGCTGGGCAGCAGCAAGACAGACCCTCAGCACTGCCCACTCTTCTCATCACAGTGAGCCAGCATCATGGAGTCCCACACCTCAGCACAGCTTTGTGTCTGGCAGAGCACTGCCCCACTCCCCTGCACCCACATCTCCCTGAGGGCATCCCCCAAGCCAGACACCTCAGGCAAATCAGCAGGAACAATTAAGTGAAATGAGAAGCTAATGAAGAGAGAGCAAAGTAGGGCAGGAGAGCTCCCTCGAAGGTGTCTGACAGCCCAGGGCTAGGAGGGGGAGATAAGTACATCATTAGGAACCAGCAGGTTAATAAGTGACTCCAGTGCAGAGTAATGAAGTTTTCTTTCCCCGACCTTCAGATACAACCCCTTAAGGATGAGGGCAGAGAGGTTTAAAAAGCAGATTTTTAATTGTACAATGGTCTTGGTGGGTCTTACCTGCTGTTGAAGGGGTCTGAGTCAGGCTCTGGACATGTTATCTAGGAGGCTTTGCTGAGATGAGCACTGGGAGGTTTCTCACACCTGTGATTGTCAGAAATAACCTCATCATGGTGCAGGATTACCCCAGGTGCTTAGCAAATGAGAGCCAAAGTTGCCCCTCCTCCAGCAAAGGAATGAGTGGCCCAACCTGTGCATCACCAGTGGGAAGAGGGCTCCTTTCCCACCCACCCTAACGAAAGCTGAGTGTGAAGGAAACCAGCTGTGGGCATTCTGGGGGAGAGCTCCTGGGGTCCCACCAACTGCAATTTGCATTTGTGATCTTGCCTGAGTGCCCCAAAAATCTGAGTGTGCAGCTTTGGTGGTATGGGCAGGTCCCCATCAGTGCAGGGAGTCAGGAATGGGCTCATCTCCTGCCTTGAACTGGGAAGGATGGAGGAACAGTGGAAAACAGCCCCCAGCCCTTGTATTAATGCTGTGCAGGGTGGGTCCATGGGCACCTGATGGCAAGACAGGGTACCCTCCAGTCCTTGTGTCCAAGGAGAGGGTGTTATAGGATCAGTCCCAGGCTGCTGCATGTGTGATGCAGAGGGGAGGGAAATGGGCTTGGAAAGGTAGATGATCTGCTCTTCTCTGTTGCTGTTTCTCCTGCTGGGATCAGAGAGCCATAAGCACTCTGGGAAAGCAGTGACTAAAAACAGCTTCTTTTTAAAGCAAGAAAGGGCAAGAGCCAAGTCTAACGGTTACAGTGCACAGTGGGGAGGGACACGTGGCAGCTCCCTACCTGAGCCTGAGCGCACAGCAACTCTCAGGCGCAAATACTCCCCCTTGGATGCAGGAAGCAGCATTCCCACCCATCTCCTGGGCCCTGGGTGGGCTGAGGCAGCAGCAGGCTCCATGCTGGCCTGAGCCTGGCACCCTTCAGTCATTTCTGATGGAGGACCAGTTCCTGATGGGATCGTGTGCCCGGGATCTGGAAAGAAGCCCATTGTGCTTTCAGTGTAGATATCACTTCATTTGTTTCAGCACTCCTGGGTGGGGTGGTGGAAATTCTCCATCTTTTAAACCTTTGGGCATTTTCCATAGCTGACTAAGCTCTTCCGAGACAGAAAACCTACACCCACGTTTGTTTAGGCTGCCTGCTCTGCAGACTACACAGCCTGTATTTGTCTTACCTGTTAAAATCTCACCCCTGAAGCCCTTTCCTTCAGGGGCACCAGGGGCTCTGCCACCCTGTGCTGGTGGCACTGCTTGAAGGGATTGGTGCAAGGCTGGGTCCACACTTTCCAACCTCATCTGCAAGCTGCTGGGAATGGATAGGAGTGATGCACCACATCTGGAGGAGACATCTGTCTCCTTCTCATCCAGCACCCAGAAAAGACATGAAACACCTGGTGTGATGGGCACTGATTGAGTGCACTCCACTGGGTTCACCCTTGTCATCAGCCTTGAGCTGGCAGAGGTCCCTTTGCCAAGCATCATCTGCCTGCCAGGGCTGTGGGGCACTAGTGTGGAAAATGAAGCATCTGTGAAAGAAAAAAAAAAAAAAAAAGAGAGGAAAAAAAGAATGGAAAAAAAATAGAGGGAGAGACTTTGGGCTTATAGCTCCCTGGAAAGAAAAAAAAAAATCAAACAAAATCCAGGGATGCTGCAAAGCACACACTCACCAGGGACATACCTCCAGTGCTTTTCCCCATGCAGAGCATTGTTGGAGCAGTATGACTGGGATCACTGGTGTCAAGCAGGCTGGTGCATTGCTGCCCACCCTGCTGCTGAGCTAGTGGCTGAGGGAAAGGCTCCACACCCATCTGTGACCTGACAGCACATTGCTTTGGAGTTTTATCTGCTCAGTTGCCCATTATCCTAATTAGTTTATTATCTGCTTCCTGCTGAGGAGGAAGGTGCTCTCTCCACATGCCACCGATTAGCAGCACAGGTGAGAGCATCTCTGCAGTGAGGAGGAGGATGTCCTCTCTCACTGCTACCCCTAGCCCTGTCCTTTGGGAAGCAACAAGGCAGAGGTTAGGGAGCACCTGGGGAAAACACCCACAAACTGAAGGGACAGAGATACAGCACTTGGCATTCATCTTCCCAACCAGCCCTGCTTTACACTCTGTCCTGAGCTTGCTGGGTCTTTCCTGGAGGCTGAATCCTGTACACAACTCAAGAAATATATGAGTTAAGCTTATTATACTAAAAGATGCTCTGGCAGGTACCCCTGAGGATCTGGCTTTGATATGCCTCAGCATGACTGCATCTTCGGAGGGCTCCCTGCAGGGTCTGCAGAGCAGTTACATTAGGAAGGACTAGCCCTGTGTTAACCCCTCCTGGGTAAATTCAAAGTATTTCTTCTTTCCTGGGGCCACTGGAGTAATTTATTTTTTATTTCCCAGCCAGGAAAAGGGATTACCTTTCCTAGGCTGAAAAAAAGGCAGATCCCAGCCAAGATCCCCAGCGTCACAACCAGAAAGTTTCCCACGGGGATGCAGGGCAGGTTTAGAGGCAGCAGCTTGGTGGAGTCCAGCAAGTGCTGGCCAAGGGTTGCACAGTGCCCCTGCTTAGGGTTCCCAGTTCTCCCTAAGGGACCAGGTGTGACCCTGTCATAGAAATGTAGAATGGTTTGGGTTGGAAGGGGCCTTAAAGATCGTCCAGTTCCCACTCCCCTGCCGTGGGCAGGGACACCTCCCACTAGACCAGGTTGCCCTCTTCAACCTTCAACTGTTGTTCCAGGGAGGGGGCATCCAGAATGCCCCTGGGCAACCTGTTTCAGTCTCTCATGGTGCCCCATTCACCATCCCCAATCCTGCCCCATTCCAAATCCTGCCCCATTCCCACCTATGCTGCCCTGTGACTTAGCAGCTCTGACCACTCTGTGTTGAAGGTACTTGGGCAGTGTTTTGAGTGGGATGACTTGCACACACTGGGGAGGAGAAAACAGGACCAGGGGACTGAAAAAATCCTAACCTAGTTTGTGGAGGGACTTTGTTATGCTCAGGAAAAGAGCTGTGTTTATCTTTCCAGTGCAGCTTTGGGGTTAGCCAGGAGCCTGTGACAGGGGCTCTATCAGCAGTAAAAAAGCAGTTTTTTTTCCTACACAAAATAAATACAGAAGCTTCCTTTCCCCTAGATAAGGAACCAGTGATGGCATGTCTCTCTGGGCACTGGGACCCCAAGTCCCAGCAGCTCCTGTTCCATCCCAGCGCAACGAGCTCCAGCAATAGCTGCTTCCCAGAATCCAAACCCTCTCCTTCTCCACTCTCATGTGCTGGGCTGAGATCTGCATTGTTCCAGCTGCCCTTCATCCCTTTGGCTCATTTCCCTGCTGTGGGTTGGGAATGAGGCTCCTGGGGAGGGCCAAGGCCTTCTTGGTGGCAGGTTTGGGGCTGTCCTTTGGGACACAGCATCACAGCCTAGGCAGGACTGTTGCACCCCCCCCCAGATTTTCCATCTGTGGGGCACGGGCATGCCGTGCTGTGCCACCAGCCATGATGGTAGCATCAGCAGGGCCGATTGCCTTTTTAAGAAGGATATGTAGCACTGAACTGCTTGGGGTGGCTTGGCTATGCCTTGCCCTAATCCCAAGGCATGTAAACAGCAGGGGATATTTTCTGCCTCTCCCACCCTCCTCTTCATCCTGGTCTCTTTTCATTTTCCCAGCAAAGGAGTGCTCCATTTAAAACAAACAAAAAAAATGTGTTTCAGAACTGGCAGCCCATTCCTCACCAAATAAGGCAGATGACATTTTTTGTTTGGGTCTGAACTCGTGAGTGTCCCTTTAAGCAGCCCCGGGCACTGGGCTCTCTGCTGTCACCAAATCCCGCTGGCTGTCCCCAGATCCGGCCGAAAGCTGCTCGCCGGTCGGCCGAGCTGAGCCGTGAGCAGGGCTCTGGCATCCTGCTGCACCAACACCGCTGCAGTGCTGCTCCCACAGGCAAAGCCCTTAGGGGGTTTTTCCCTTCTCTTCATCCTCCCTGAATGCCAGCGACCTGCTCCCAGGAGGCTGCCCACCCGAGGTACGAGCATCTCCCGCTGGACCCACAACTTCTCATTTCTCCTGCAGAACTTGAGCACACTTGCAGCACGAAGGGACCCGGGGAGCCCCCCACCCCCCCAGGAATGAAGATGCCACAAGAGGGGCTGCTTTTGCGGCTTGGCCAGGCCTATTCACTCACTCCAGCTCGCCCATTCGTCTTGCAGGCAGCTCTGCCTCAACTGATGCTTAGGAGAAGTTAATTACAGCTTGCTCTTGCTGCAGGCTCCACTGCAGCTCCCAGCTCCCCTGCCTGGCTGATGCTTGGTGGGGGCCAGGGGGAAACCCTCCCTGCAGCTCCTGCTTCCTGCTGGCCTCCGAGTACTAAAGGCCTCAAGGCAGCACCCAGGCTTTTTTGTTTGTTTGTGTTTGTTTGTTTCTTTGCTTGGATTGGTTTTGGCAAAGACTGAGTTAAATTAGTTTTTAGCAGGGATTTTTCTCTTGCCCCCTCTAGACCCGGTAATGTGGCTGTGGTGGGTGGGGGATGCTGGGGATGCTAGGTCTAGCCCTACTGCTCCCCAGTCAGAGGATTTGGGGACAGGGAGGTCTGGCGGCACCCCCTTTTTTGGTGGTGTCATTGGGGCAGAAGACTCTCCACCTTGGTGTCCCGGTGTCACCCTTCGGGGAGGGCAAAGGACCGGCGGACATCAGCCCAGGGCGGGTGCGTAGTCCTGGGGAGGCTGCAGCATCCCTCCAGACGCGTGGTGCTGCGGCTGCGGGAGGTGCGGGGGTTGGGGGGGCCGCTGAACGCTGCTCTCATCCCCTCACTCCTCCGTCTCCCCCTCCTCCAATTCCCCGCAGGCATNCAGCCTGGGCAACCCGGTTCGGCGAGGAGGGAGCGGGAGCGGGGAGCGTCTCCAGCGGCACTGCTCCACCCTGCCCGGCAGCCCGGCGGCGCGGAGCAGCGGCAGCATGCGGTACTCCCTCTACCAGTCCCCGCACCTCCTGCTCTTGCAGGGCTACAGCCAGCAGCATGTAAGCACCGCGCCTGCTCACCCCCCACCACGGCACCCCCCGGCACCCCTCTGCTTTCCTCCCACCACTCCCAAATTCCCGGGAAGGGGGGCTGCTTGCATGGCCGGAGCTGCTGGAGTAGGAGGGGGTGGTGGTGGGCTGGTGTGGACGGACCATCCTTTAGAAGATGAGCGGTGCCAGCTGGGGACTTTGCAGCCTTTTCCCCAAGTCTGTCCTCGAACTTGTCCTCAAGCCCAAGGGGGTGCAGAGACCCCCGGGCAACGCGCAGAGAGGCACGGGGAAATCCCCGGAGGAATGCAAGGAAAGCCCCCGGAGCAGCACCCCTGCCCTGGCAGAAGGGACGCCTGGTTTTGCAGGTGATGGCTGAGCTACCCCATGCCTTATCTGGCTGCTTCGTTAGTGGCAAATGTTAATGAGAAGCAGTAAGGAGACAGCGAGTCTGGGAGCCTCTGCTCCCCGGTGCTGGAGGCACCTGGAGAACTGGAAAGGACTGGGACAGTCCTCGTAGTTAATGGTTACTTCCTCCCCATTCAGCATGTGGCTGTTCCAATCTTTCTGGCAGGGTGGCACTGGCACTGCAGCCTTCACCCGTCTGCAGCCATCCAGGACGGCTGGGGAAACTGAGGCACGGGGATGGTCGCTGCCTCGGGGAAGGCTGGACAGGCTGGGCAACAAGACTGGGGACCCATCATTGTCACCCAGGCAGGAGCATGCAGACATTGATGTGGTCTACGGAGAGAAAGTAGTCAGGAAAAGCATCTATGGGAAGTGGGGGTTGGAGGGAGGGCTCCTGCCCAAAGCAGCCCTCTTTACTGCATGCCCAAAGTTGTTGTGCCTGTTTGTTAGCGCACCCAAAGCTGGGAGTGCTGCTTTGCCGCTCGACAGCGAGGAAAATCGAGGGAGAAACGCGGCTCTGCTGTGCAAAGGTGCAGCAGGAGGGTGGGTGGCCGGGGGACAGTGAGGTACTGCAGCACCCACTGCACTGCAGGGTCGAAAGTCCCTTTCCCCACCCCTGCTCCTCGGTCATGCTGAGTCTCCTTGCTTGGCAGGACAGCTTGGTTTACCTGCTGAACCGGGAGCAGCACACAGTGGGGCAGAGGACGCAGGCCAGCAAGCCCAGCATCAGCCTGTCAGCTCCTGACATTCTGCCCCTGCACTGCACCATCAGGAAGCTCCGACTTTCCCGGCATCGCTCAGAGGAGAAGCTGGTGCTGGAGCCCATCGCTGGTGCTGGCATCTCCGTCAACTTTGCCAAGGTGTCCCGGACAGTTGTGCTGCGGCACGGGGACCTCCTGTCCCTTGGTCTCTACTATTTGCTCCTGTACAAGGACCCCATGAAGGCGCAGCCACTGCCGGCGCAGACCCTGCTGAGGCTGCGAGCCCTGCACCCCGCTGTCCCCGAGGGTCCCCCCATCTGCAGGGCGTGTGGCAGCCTGATGAAGGAGAGGGACTCTGTCACCAAAAAGCGGGGACCCTCCAGCGGCCCCAGGCCACCTCGCAGAAAGCTGTTGCTGGAGTTTGATTCAGCAGCCGAGGATGTGCTGCTGCAGCGCATCATGACCCTGATTGAGCCAGGGGGGGACGACCACAAGCTGACACCCGCCTTCCTGCTCTGCCTCTGCATCCAACACTCAGCCACCAGCTTCGAGCCTGGAGACTTTGGGCAGCTGCTGCTCAAAGTGGCCAAAATGATCCAGAGGACAGTGTGGGTCAGTTGTTGGTGGGAGAGGGCAGTGGTGGTGTGGGTGTATTGCTGGCTGCTGCCGCGGGCACTTCCCTCAGCCCGGCAGATTGGGTTGATGCTCGTCCTGCCCCGTCCTGCTCATTTACATTTTGCTTTCCCCTTCTCTCCCTGCCCAGGAGCGGACACGGGAGCTGGCCGAAAAGCAGTCCCAGCAGTAAGTGCAACATGCCACCTTCCTTGTCTTGGCTCAAACCAGGAAGAATTCAGCCCAGATCTTCCTCCATGAGTGAGGGGCATCCATCTTTGGCTAAAACCACCCTCCCACCCTGCTGGCATGGCTGCATGCTGAGTTCTGTTCTTTTGCTCAGTTCCATGTTTGGCTCTCTGGTCCACACTATGCAAGGCTCCTGTTTGGGAACATGTGAAACTGTAAGAGCAGGTGCATTCAGGACCTGCATTGGCTCTGGGGGGCTTGTCCAATCCAAGACCTGGTCAAGACTTTGTCTTCCTCAAGGGATGTAATGGGGATGGTTCTGTTGTGGGCCCCCAGTTTGCCCACACTGAAAACCCACCTGTGGAGTGGGAAGGTGACTGGTCTTGCATCTGTACATCCAAGGATGGTAGCTCAGGGTGTTCCAGGTGGAGGGCACCACTTTGGGGCCATCACAGTGGTGCAGGGGACATGGCTTCCCAGCCCTTCCCAAAATCCAGGCTCCAAAGAAGCATCTGGAGAAACAGCTGGTGCTTGCTGTGAGCTCTCCTTCAGGACAAGCTCCAAGGATACTTCCCAGGCCTTTCCTACAGCAGGAAAAAGCAGTTTGGTGATTGAGAAACTTCCCAGATGCTTTTTATTTATTTTGTTTTAGTTTTGAACAGCTCAGTGCAGGCAGGCTGGGTTTAACCATCCAGACCTGGCAGGAGGAGCACATACTTCTATGGGAGAGCTGCTCTTCAGCCACAAATGCTTACTGCAATTCAGCTGAATTGCAGTGGGGGGGGGGAGTCTCACCTAAAGTGGCACCCCACAAAGGACAGGTGGCCCTTTGCCATCCCACAGAGCAGGAACCACCAGGTTTTTGCTTGAAAAGGGTTTGCCCAAGGGGAGTCCTGGGCTAAAGGGTGAAGGGATGCAAAAGCTCTCTGGCTTTGCCCCAGGTTGGCTATTTTCTCCCCAAAAACTTAAGTGGGGATGCTGAGGAGCAGCAATCATAACACCTGCTGTGTCTCCCCAGCCAGGACCCTGCCACCCTGTCTCGCTTCACCATCACAGACCTTCTGCCAGATCTGCAGCACATCCTCTTCTGGATGGCCAATGCCATCGAGGTTCTCTACTTCATCCAGCAGAAATCACCCACCTACATCCAGAGCATGGAAGAGGAGCTGGATGTCAAAGGTAGGGCTGGGTGCAGCTCCCTGCTTGCTTCTCCAGCTGGAGCGACTTTGCTCTGCTAATCCTCAGGCACAAGCTGGGGTCAGTGCCCCTGGGATGCTCCTTGAACATCCCCCC
>VWYK01067384.1:17078-60707 GCA_013399775.1 Semnornis frantzii
CCTCACTACCAGGGACATCTGTGTGATGCAGGCTGGGCTAATCTATGCAGGGGGGGCAGCCTCATGTCCTGTCTTGGTGCTGCTTGGCTTGGGGGACAGGTTTGTTGGGTAGTGTTTGGGCTGGGCTGTGTTTGTAGCCAAGCCTCCCCTTTCCACCATGGCATCTTGTGGCTAGTGCCTTGGGGATGGCTTTCAGCCTGCCTCCATCTGGCTGCAGAGTTGGGGCTTGGGTTTGCAGCCAGCTCTGCAGAGCTGCTCACTGGCAAGCCCATGTTAATGCCAGCAAAAAACAAATAACTCAGTAAAGAAGCAAAAAAAGTATTAAATTGGCCTCAGAAACTGTCTGGTTGATGCAGCAAATGAAAGTGTTTGTAGGCCAGACAGGCACACAGAGGGCTGTGGCAGAGGCCACCTTGCTGTGCTACCATTGGTGCTGTGAGCTGTGGGAAATGACTGGTGGGTGGTCTGAGATGAGAGGAGTCTCTTTGCTCATGCTGAGGGGATGCCAGGGTGGTGATGCCAACCTAGGAGCACTAATGACCCCCACTCAGGGGATGGTGTCCAGCTCTGGTGTCCTCAGGACAAGAAAAATGTGGACCTGTTAGGGCAGGTCTAGAGGAGGTCACAAAAATTATGTGAAGGCTGGAACCCCTCTGCTGTGAGGACAGGCTGAGAGAGTTGGGGTTGTTCAGCCTGGAGAAGGCTCCAGGGAGACCTTCTTGTGGTCTTTCAGTACTTAAAGGGGACAATAAAAAAGATGAGGGCAGACTTTTTGGCAGTGCCTCTCATGGCAAGACAAGGGGGTGATGGTTTGAAACTGAGAGGGACATTCAGACTAGAGATAAGTTTTTTTACACTGGGGGTCATGAGACCCTGGCCCAGGTTGCCCAGAGAGGTGGCAGATGCTCTACCCTTGGAACCATTGCAGGTCAGGTTGTTGGGGGCTCTGAATAACCTGCTCTAGTTGCAGATGTCCCTGCTGACTGCAGGGAGTTGGGCTGGATGCCCTTGAAAGTCCCTTCACACTCATACCAGCCTATAATTCTATGATTCTATCCTGTGATTTGGGGAGCAGTGAATTAGGCCTACCTTGCTGCTGCAGGCTTGCTCCTCCCTCTCCTCTCCACCCCATAGGCTCCAAGGAGTCTCTGTTCTCCTCGACCATCACAGCCAGCGAGGAGGCGATGACAGTGCTGGAGGAGGTGGTCATGTACACCTTCCAGCAGTGCGTCTACTACATCTCCAAGGTAGGTGCCACCTGAGGAGGGCAGCAGCATCCCACGGGGCCAGGACAGCATCCCCAGCAGCTCCGGGGCTGTGCAGGAGGTTTGATTAAGCTTTCACTCCTTGGCAGTTGCATCACACCGAGGTGTGTTCCTCTGGGCTGAAGCGCCCTGAGTTTTGGTCGCGGACCAGGAGAAGTATTGAATTACTGCGGCGTGTTTCCCTGCCTGCAGTGCAGCGGCTCGGGGGAGGCGTCTGGGGAGAGCTGCTTGGCTCTGGCCCGTGTGGCAATAATGGTGCAATTCAGGGCATGATGGAAAGGGGCCCCTGGACCGTTGCCGTTGGACCGCGAGAGCTGGGCGGCATCGGGAGCAGGGAACAGAGCAGGCAGTGTGAGGCAGGAGAAAGGCTGCTGTGTGCACGGGCGCTGGCATGCGGGGATGCAGGGGATGCTCCTGCACCGCACTGCTGGAGCAGCATCCTCCTCCACAGCACTCCTGCCTCCTCCTCAGCCTCCGCACAGCTGGGTGCTAGGTGCTGCTCTCCCATTTAAGCAACAGGGAGAGATCGTTCCCATCGCTCCCGGTTTTTCTTTCACCCTCGTGTCCAGCTGGTTGGTCACCGCTCTGGTTCAGAGCAGTTTTCAGATTCCTTTAGCTGAGCCATCCCACGCCATCACCTCCAGCTGCTAAAAGCAACAGATGAGCTCATTTTTCTTCTTTTTCAAATACTTGTGCAAAACCAGAATGCACAATGGCAGGGGGTAAGCAGGACCAACCCCTTGCTGGAACAGCACCAGCAAGCTTTGCTTGGCTTGCAGAGGTGAGGGGGTCGAAAGGGTTTGGCTCATGAATAGAAAGCAACTGAAATCAGTCTGCTGTGAACTCGCTACTCTCTCTGCAGTGTCTCTACGTGTCACTCCCCGCCCTGCTGGAGTGTAACCCCTTCCAGAACGACTGCCGGGACAGCTGGCGAGCATCCCCCCCACTGCCCGAGGAGCTCCGCAGGGTTGTGCTCATCTACCAGGCAGCACTGGACCTGCTCCGACAGTATGAGGTGCACCCAGAGATCACCTCACAGATGTTTGCTTACCTCTTCTTCTTCTCCAACACTCTGCTCTTCAACCAGCTCCTGGATAAGGGTCAGTCCTCGTCACCCAGCTTAGACTGGGTAATCCATAGGGGACTGACCCTTAGGGAGATCCTCCAGTCCATTCCAGTGCCACCTCAGTGGGTACACGAGGGAGGGTGCTTCAAAAGAGGCTGGGGAAGGGGCAGGTATCAGCACTGTTATGGGGAGGCCAAACACAGGTTTGGCTGTCTCCAGGGTCCTCAGTCCCAGGAGGGGTTTAACACTGCACAAGCACTGCCCTTTTGAGCCTGAGCAGAGAAGGCTGAGAATATTTGGAGAGCAGCTCATGAGTAAACTGCAGCCTGCTTTGTGACTGAGGTGCTCCATTGCCTGCTGTTAAAGCCAGACCAGGTCCAGCCAACAGCAGGAGTTACAACTGTAGGATGCCTGGGACATTAACCTGGGTTTATTTTGCTGCCCTATGGCAGGTTTTTGTCTTGAGCAGGTGCTGAACTCTGGCTGAACGATTGGGGAGTGAAGGGCTGTTCTCCAACACGTGTTGATGGATGCTTTACCTCCACAGGCTCCTCTCTTGGCTGCTTCCATTGGTCTCAAGGGGTGAAGCTGCGGACCAGTGTCCGGCTGCTCCTGGAATGGTTGCGTGGAGCTGGCTTCGAGCAGCTTGCCCAGCAGTTCTTTGCCAAACTTGCTTGTGTAGCCAACCTGCTGGCCATGCCTGGCTCCCAGCTGGTCCAGGTGAGTTTAGGTCTCCCAGCACTGAGATGGGTACTGGCAGGAGAGGCCCTGCTTGGTGTTTGGGGGTTTCTGCAATGATATGTCTCTTCTTCTGCAACCTGCTGCCAGCTGCCCCTTCCTGGGGCTGTGGGTGGGCAGTACTGAGGAGGGGATGCTCAGGCTTACTCCATCTTGCCCGACCTCTCCCTCCCATCATCTCCCTTGCGATCAGGTGAGCAGCTCCTCACCTATGCCATTGCCTTGCTATCTCCTTGCTCAGATGACTTGGCCATCCCTGCGAGCTGAGTTCCCAGCGCTGAGCCCTGCACAACTGCACCGGGTGTTGAGCCAGTGCCAGGCAGTGATGGATGTGGGCTGCATCGCAGCATGGCAGCCCAGCGAGGAGGAGAGCCCAGCCACCTTCCAGCCTGGTGAGCCCCTGGCTTCACAATCAGTGCTTCAGTCACCTGCAGGCTCCCTGCAAAGATCTCATGCAGAAACCAAAGAGGAAAATCCCTTCCCCTCCCCAGGGCTTCTGCAGTAAAGGCAGGAATAACCACAGCCCCATGATGCTGATACTGCAAAGGATGCAAAGTGCCCTCTGAGGGCTTGGGGCTCTCTACGTTCCCAAGCAAGGGCTGCTCCTGCTGTGACGCTGCTGCCTCACAGCTCGCTGTGTCACACATGGCTGAGGGCCAGGAGGCAGCAGCAGGGCGCAGCCTGGGCCAGAAGTAGCCACTCTCCCTCCATCTTTCAGATGAGATGCTGGAGTCCTTTGACAACCACCCACCCATCATCCTGCCCAGCGGGGGCTTCAAAGTGGACTTAGAGATGGAGACATTGGATGACAACATCTACCGCCACCTCCTCTACATCCGCCACTTCCTCTGGAGCCTGCAGAGCAAGAGCCCCAACACCAGCGAGGGGCCAGGCTCAGCACCCCCAAAGGTAACCTGTACCAGAAAGAGGGGCTGCCACTCTGTTAGGTGAACAGGAGGGTCTCGGGTCTCTCTGGAGCCTGATCTGACTCAGTGCCATGGTCTCACTGTGCTTGCCTGCAGCCTGGACCTGCAGCGATACCCTCAGGTAGAGCTGAGGGAAGGATTAGTGCTGCTAATGCCTGGGAGGTGTGGGAAGGTGAGCTGGAAGGACAGGCTGGTCCCAGCAATCTCATTAGTGGGTGGAAGGGAGAAAGGAAGGGGGGATGTCTGCAGGCAGCACTCCCCTTCTCTCTGTGCCTTCCCTCGTCCTCCCTGCCCCGCACCCTGCCTGTCCCCACCTTGTGTGAAGCTCTCATTAGCTAATGCCTGTGAAACACCGGGAGGGTGAGACGTGCTGTGGGTGCTAAGCTCAGACACCATTCGACTCCAGCTCACTGGGGAGGACATCCCTCCAGCAGGACTCCTTCTCCTCTCCTGTGCTGTTCTCATCAGCTGCAGCACCTACAGGGCCCACTACTTCTTCCTGTCAGCCTGGGGCCACATCATCCAGCTCTAGGGTCACAGTTGCTCTCCCTGTGTTCCTTTCCAATAAGGTCCCTCAGCATGTACATGACCAAGAGTGCCCTCCTGTCGGGCCCTGGCCACAGAACCGAGGTGTGGGAGCCAAGGCTTTGACTGGAGCCAGCAGCTGTCCTGCCTGAAAAGCAGATAGGGTGGTGGGGTGCAGGTAGGGTGTGAAAAGCACATGCAGGGGCCCACAGAACATTTTTCTCCCTCCTAAGCAGGATCCATCCACGATGGCAGATGTCCTGGAGGTGAGTGAGAACCCAGCTGTCACCCTAGGGACCATCACCACCCAGGAGGACTACTGCTCCGAGGGGGGCTGTGCTGAGGCAGAGGGGAGTCCCCCACTCTGCCTGGCCACAAATGGCTGCTCCTGTGAGCACCCCACCAGTGAGCCCCAGCTCCAGGAGAAGCTCAAGCAGCTGCAGCTGAGCAAGAGTCCAGCTCCCAAGGCCAGCATGGCACCTATGGACCCCTCCTGCCTGCTGACACCACCCACCACCCCCTTGAACTTTGACTCTGGGAGCCCAGAGTCCCCACAGGGCACTGGCAAGGGGCTGCAGGACCCTCGGAGGAGTGGGATGAATGGCACCAAAGGCAGCCCCCCCGAAGGTACTGAAAACTGGCACCGCTTTGCTTTAGGGGTGCAGGACTGGGGCACGAGGGTGTTTGCTGCCATTCTGCATGGCCCTGCCTGTACACATGGTTCCTGTGGGGACTTGTCAGTGCTTGGATGGGGCAGCTGGGAGCAAGTGAAGCATCTTACCCAGTTCCTGCCCTGGCAGAGAACCAGCCCTGGGGCTTTCTGAGGATGGCTCCCATGGGGCTTTAGGGGGTAGTTTTCTGTGGGAGGTTGTGAGGCTGGGTTTGGGCAATGCCAGAGCAGTAAGCTGGTCTCTCCACTGCCAGGATGCTCACCAACCCCCTATGACTACCCCACACCAGAGTCTTCCAGCCGCAGCTCTGCCGCCGATGACTTCTGCTATGTCTTCGTGGTGGAGCTGGAGAGAGGACCCATCGGGCTGGGGATGGGGCTGATCGACGGCTTGGTGAGTTCTCCCCACTCACGGGACAGGGCTGGTACCCCTTCAAATAGCTGGAGTGGCACCTGTGGGACATGTTTTAGACCCCAAGAAAAGCCAGCAAAGAAGCCGGCAGCTTCCTACAGGAGCTAGGCTGTGTCTCCTGGGGAAGACAAGGCACAGTGAGCTGTCAGGAGCAGCACATCTCTGCTTTTGGGTTGCTGTGCTGTGCATGCAAAGTCCATCACAGCTGTCCTGCAGCTGGAGACAGCAAAGAGGCTCAGCAGTCTAGTGGAAGGAAAATGACTCAGCTGAGGTCTTTCCTCCACCCTTCAGCGGGTGGCAAGGGAAGCAGAGGGGAGCAAGGAGGCTCATGGAGTGCCAGAACTGCCCTGCCAGCAACAGCTCTCGTTGCATAAGGTGATGTTGCAGTCTGGCTTAGCGTGGTGGATCAGCCACTGAGTGGCCTTTCATGGCTGTGCATTAGTCACTAGGAAACAGGGCATCATTGAACCCCTGAGACAGCTCGGAGCAAAGAGGTCCCATCCCAAGGCAGCTGTAGGCTAATGATGCTTTACTCTTAACTAAATGCTGTCTGTGTATAAATTGATAGAGAACTCAGCTATTAGCAATGCTGTCCCTAGCTCCCATCCGTCATGTTTCCCAATGCCTTCAGGGTCGCACTTGGCATCAGGTTGCGATGCACCAGGGAAAGTCACCCTGGCTGATTCCCTTTGGAACTGCCAGCCTTGTGTGCCCCCTCTGCCCTGGCTGGTCTCTTAGCAGCTTTCCCTCCACCAGCACACTCCTCTCTGCTCCCCGGGGATCTATATCCGCACCCTGATCGAGGACAGCCCCGCGGCTGCCGACGGCAGGCTCTCCATCGGGGACCGCATCCTGGCTGTCAATGGCACCAGTCTCATCGGGGCAGACTACCAAAGGTGAGTGGCACCTCCCTGGAGGGCCTGGTTTGGTATCAGCACTATGGGAGTTACTGCTCAGTCCAGGTTGTCAGCTGCTTGGCAGCAAAGAGTTGAACAGGGTCTCCAAGTGTCCACTGCTGTGGTCCTAGCCAACATGCAGAGGATGCTGCAGTAAGGGCGAAGCCACAGAGAGGAGAGAGAGCCATGCAGGACACTGGGAAGAAGGGAAAGCAGCTGTTTGAAGGGGTTGGAAGAGCAATCAGGGAGCAAGAGCACATTTGGGAAAGAAATGAGAGCTCTAGAGGTGTGTCTTAGTGAGGCAGAGTTGCTCCAGCTCTACCCCACCCCAGGTTTCCTTTCAAAGGTAGTGGGATGGGGCAGCTTGTATGCTGCCAGTCTGTCTGTACACGTGAGGGGTTGACCTCCTGGAAAGCAGCTCGGTGGAGAAGGACCTGGGAGTGCTGGTGGACAAGCTCACCACAAGTCAGCAATGGGCTCTTTTGGCCAAGAAGGCCAATGGCATTCTGGGGGTGCATTAAGAAGAGTCTGGCAAGCACGTCAAGGGAGGTTCTTCTCCCCTTCTATTCTGCCCTAGTGAGGCTGAACCTGGAGTATAGTGTTCAGATTTGGGCTCCCCAGTTCAAGAGAGACAGGGAGCTACTGGAGAGAGTCCAAGAGAGAGCCACAAAGAACAGGGAACTGGAGCATCTCTCTTATGAGGATAAGCTGAGACCTGGGGTGATTTAGCCTAGAAAAGAGAAGACTGAGAGGGGATCCTCTCAATGCTGATCAATATCTACAGGGTGAGGTCAAGAGCACTCTTTTCAGTGGCGCCCAGTGATAGGACAAGGGGCACTGGGTGTGAACTAGAACACAAGAGGTTTCACTTAACTTAAACTTCGAGGGTTACAGAACACTAGAACAGGTTGCCCAGAGTGGTTATGGAATCTGCTTCTCTGGAGACTTTCAAAAGGCACCTGGACACGTTCTTGTGCAACCCAATCTAGACAAACCTGCAGGGACTAGATGATCTCCAGAGGTCCCTTCCAACCTCTATCATTCTGTGATTCTGTCTGAGGCTCAGGGCTTCTTTGCCCTTGTCCTGGCAGCACTTGTGTGCAGGTTAGGCTGTCTGTAAAGCTACAGGCAGAAGAGAAACAGACCCTGCTAATAAGTAGGCACAGAGCAGAGGGTGCATGTGCTTGGCAAATGGGGGTGCTTTGCCAAAGTCCATGACCTTGTCAGGGTCCTGGGGAACTCCCAGCCACAACTCACCTCTCTCCCTGTTGCTCTCTGCAGTGCAGTAGATCTCATCCGCTCTGGAGGGAAGAAGCTGCGGTTTCTGGTTGCCAAGTCGGACATAGAAATAGCCAAAAAAATCAGTTCCAGCTCCTCTTCTTCCTAGTCCTTGTGGTACAAGAGTCCTTCTGCAACAGCTTGCAAGTGCAGCTCTGGTTAAGGCTGACCTCGGGGAGCCTGGAGTGCAAAAGGGAGGACCAAGACTCCACAACTGCCCTAGTTTTGCTTTTCAACACCTGGCCCCAGAAAGGACAGACAAGGGTGGTGCATGCTTCTCCCATTGCACCAGCTGGAAGCATCATTCCTGATCTATTGCCTGGTCACTTTATATCCTGTATTGTCCTCCTCAGGAGCTTTCCTGGTCCTGTGTCCCCTCTGGCAGGAGGCAGGAAGGGCATGCTTCCCCCACTGGGACTTGTAGGCAGGCACCTCTGTTCCTATAGGCTGGCAGTCCTGCAGGATATCTCATGCTGATGGGCAGAAGGCTTGAAAAATACCTTTTGGGTTTATAGATTAGCCTGTGGGGCAGGCCTGGGCTTTGCTGTGGCACTGGCCACTTGAGGTGCTGGCACATCAGGTTGGAAAAAGGTGCTCAGCTCTGGGGATGAAGTCAGTACCTACAGGCAGGACTCCAAGTAGGATGTATTGCTAGGAGTTAACTTCCCTGGTGCCATATCCTCAGTCAGGTGCCTTTCTGCTGCTGAGCTGCAATCACACTGCCCTCAGCCCTGCTTCAGGATGGGAAGCAGCTACAGCAAAGGGCTGACACCACCAGCAGTTCCCTGTGTGTCTTGGGGAAAGTCCCTTGAAAAGGACTCTGTCACCCTTGCTCATACAGCAGATATTATTGTGTGGCCCTTGCACCACGATCCTAGCAAAAGGCCCCCAGGACTGACCCAGCAGCTTGGGGCATTCACAGAATTTCTCCCCCACAGGAGCTGTTGCCCTCTCCAAGAGACTACAGCCAAGTTAGTGCTTTTGTGCCTGTTCCTGGTCCCTGCAAGCCGGGAATGATGGATTTGTGGCACCAGGAACCTGAGCAAGCCTTGGCAATGTGCGGGGCCAGACCCCAGCTGTAGCTGACACTAGCCCAGGCAGATGAAGGACATCTTGGCATTGTGTCCTGGTACTCTCCCCACAGCTTTGCAAAGCCACTTCATTTCCTGCCCAGCTCGGAGCATCTCAGAAATGCATGCTGCTGCCGTGCCCACTGGTGATGACAGGCAGCAGAGGTTCCTTTTCAATATCCCGGACCAGCTCTGATGGAGTGGCAGCTCCACCATGCGGCTGACGTATCCTATGCACACACGACCTGACTGCCAAGTCCTTCCTGTGTTTTTAGCAACACGAACGGGATAAAGCCGACCTGATTTCCACATATAGGCAGATCCAGAGACCTGGTTTAGCTGAACCCTATTAAAAGATCCAGCTGCAAAGCCCTACATCACCTCCTGCACTTAAACCAGCACGGTTTGGGCTCCGGTAGCCAATCAGGCATTCACGAGACATCTCACAACAACAGCATGAGGATTGTGATGCTAAAAAAAGGATGCCTGGCAGGGTTGGCTTTCAGTAAACCTCGCCGGAGTTTTGGTTCCTTAGTGCTTAGTCTTGCACTTTGCAGAAGACAGATGTCAAAACAATCCACCCAAGGGGAAACACTCCACTGCTGGATTTGAGCACATCATGGCCTGCCAGATGGACAAAGCACCTTCACCCAGACACTAGTGCCTTGCTTCTCTGCTAGGCCACACTCACACAAACTGGCCTGGGGTGATGCCCCAGCAGGGACTGGGAACAAAACATCCCTCCTGTCACTGACTCAGCCATACCAGGCAGGTGAGCAAAGGCTCAGGGCCCCATAAGGCTCTTGGTGATTCACTTGACTTTGAACCAAGCAGGTATGTTGGCCTGTCATCTCTGGAGCTCAGCAGGTTTGTAGGGCAGGAAATGGGCTGCCTGGAGCTCCTGGGAAAACTGCATGTACTCCTTGGCTTGGGGGAGGCTTAATTTGCACTAGACAGGACTGGGACTGTACCCTGGCAAGTTCCAGTGGCACCAACACTGCTCTCTGCTCCCCACTGAGCTTGGCTCTCTGGGAACCCCTAGGGGGATGAAACAGCTCCAGAGTTTTGTGTTGCTCATGGTGCAGTCAAGTATTGAAACAGACTGTATATAAATGATTTACTAGTATGCATGAGGGTTTGTTTCTCCTGGAAGGAGCAGCAGGACGTATTCACTCCCCCAGCTTGTTAATACTGTACAGCTCCAATGTGTACAAACTTCTCCAGCAGGTACAGAACACAGCATGGCTCCTGTCTGACACCAGGCTGATGTATATGGAGAAATGCTCTTGGTGTCAACAAGAAACTGGATCAATAAATCTCTCTAAGCTCTGATTTGGTAGCTGTCTCTTGGATCTTGACATGTTCACTCTGATAAGAAGACAGAAGAGCAGTGAGGGCTTGCAGCAGACTTAATGGAGTCACTTCTGCTTCCTCCACCTCACAAAAGCGTTTGCTTAGCTGATCTGCTGCAAGGAGAGGCAATAAAACCAGTACAGGCAAGGCCAGGGTGTTGTGAGGGCAGGGGGGAGGGAAGAAGCACATCTCCAAAGGGGCACAGTGTGCTGGCAGGGTAGTAAATGCATGCTGTCACTCTCCTGCCACATTCCCACAAATCCACGGGGATTCCCAATCCATACTGGCCAGGGAGAAGCAAGACAAGCTTAGGAGACAGAAATACAAACAGCCTCACGCAGGAAAGCAGCCTCAGCCCTGCTTATTCCTGTTCTCGGTTTCATTCACAAGTGTTTGTTCCTCATTCCCAGAGCAGGGCCTTGGCCTCGAGTGTCAGCAGGATCCAGTGAGTTACCACAGAGGCTGCAGCCTCTCAGCAACCTCATGTCCTCAGCCTGGCATGAAGCCAGGAGTCGGCTCTAGGAGACGGGTGACTATCCTGAGGGCGAAAGGGAGGGAGTCAATCACCTCCCTCTGAAACCGCGTACTGGCCACGTCCACAGGTGGTGTGAACACAAACTGAGCCACGCTGGGCATTTTCAGTAGGTTCATGAGTTCAGTTGCTCGGATAAGGATCTCCTCTAGGTCCTCCTCACGGTACAAAGAGGTGACAGCAGGGCTCTGCACAAATGTCCTCATCTTGGACAGGAACATGGACACTCTGCAGGAGAGAAGGACACAGAAATCAGCAGGCAAAACCTCTGCATTCTGCAAGGTCCCTCATTAAGAAATCAGTTGCCAAAACCTCTGTACTCTGCAAGGTCACTTCTTAAGCCTGTGTGCTCCAAAAGACTCTGCAGTAGGTGAACACCAGACGCTACACACCCCCTTCTCCTCATGCACAGAGCATTAGTCAGCAGATGGATCTCACTTCCCCAAACTGTGCTTGTGCTGGTTTGAGCTAATTTGAATTATTTTAATAGAGGAAATTATACTATAGACTGTGAAGGAAAACAATGGTGATGTCTACTTCACTCATAGGCTTGCTGAGATGTTTAGAAAAATAACCCAAAACAAAAAGATAAAAGAGAGTGTCTCGAGCTGGCAGTCTGTGTCATGGGGCACAGCGTCTTGGGCTCTCTAGTAGCTCTGGCTTCTCCTCGCTGCTGAATAACTTCACTAACCACTTTTCTTCTAATCCCCCCTGGCCGATCCCCCAAATTCTCCTTGCGTGTAAGGCAAACCTTGGGGTAAGGTGTGGGGGTGGGGAGAAGGTGGAAGGGTGGTTGGGAGCCTCTCCTGGGGTCTCTGATTTCTGGGAGGGGAGTTGTGTTTCTGTATTGCCTTTCCCTTGTATATTTCTGTAACTATTCCTGTCTATAGTGTATATCTCTGCTTGTACATTGTGCTGAGCTGTAAATAGAGCTTCAACTCTTTAACTTCCAGCCGGCTGAGTTCTAGTCTGGGTTATTTTTTTTAAAGTTGGGGGGAGGGGAGGGGGCAGGGAACTCCCAAACAATCACAGTGCTCCTCCACAGCTTGCTTCCTCTGTCCTGTTTCAGTTTCAGGTTCCAGCGGTTGCCAATCTTGATTATTTAACACTAGCAAACATCTGTCTGGACCCACAAGACCTGCAAATCTCATCCCTTTGTCCTTTCCTGCTGTCCCTTCTGACCTGGGGATCAAGTCCTGGCTACGAGCTGCCAGCTTGGTCAAGGTGGCCATAAGGACGCTGATGGCACGGGGTGCGTAGGCAGGGGTGGTGGGCAGCGGGCGCAGCTGGGTGACTTCAAACAGCACAGCCTCCAGGGTCTCGAAGAACCGCGTGACCTGCTCCACCGTGCAGCGCCTGTCGTAGGACACTGACAGGTACTCTCCAATGGCCCACACCTGCAGAGAGGGCAGAGGTGCTCAGGGTAAAGAGAAAGGGAACTGAGTGATTTCTAGGGAACAGCACATCAGAACAGATGCTAACAGAGGAGAGGAGGAAAGGGGACTGGCAGATCACTTCACAGTTGGACCAACATGTGGCAGAAGCAGGTGGATCCTACTTACCATGTGGGTGAAGATGGCCTCCTTGTTCTGGATGTTGCTGACTGTTCCTGAGAACTCCAGAATCTCTGTGGATAGCTCCACAATGAGCGCAGGGTGCAACCTGCAGAGGATCACCAGCTGTGAGCTCAGAACCCTGGAGGAAAGATGGGCAGAGCTCAGACCATGGGCAAGGTGCCCATCACCTCATCACCAAAGTAAGGAGGTGGTGGCAGCGCCGAGCCCTTGGCACAGGTGTAGTACACTCGGGATGGTTCCTGCAGGGCTGAAGATGCAATCCCCGTTTTGCACCCTCCAAAAGTGTGTCGCAGGAAGGACTGGGCCCCACAAGTGAAAAGGTTCCTGGGCTGACCTGGGCTGCCAGGCTGCAACCAACAGAAGAGCTGTGAGCTTGGCTGGGCCTCCAGTCCCATCTCACCTGTACACATCATCTTTAAATGCTGGGATGTCACAGAGCTGGTCACTCCTCTGCAGCAGCAGCACCACCAGCTGGTTTATCAGTGGCCCATCTGCAAACTGAAAAAGCACTCCTTCAGCAATCCCAGTGACTTCCAGCAGCCAAAACCCAAACTAACCAGCCAGGTTACACAGCTGTAACAGAAACAGCCTGAGCCAGGAGGAGGGGAGCAGTGCACAGAGCAGGTACCAGGTGCTCATTCTGCTTTTGTCCAACTCCTTTATAGCTAGCTGAGACAACAGTGTGATGCCTAAAATAGCACCAAGGGAGCCTTTCTGCTTCTCTGGATGTAGCCAGCTCAGTACTGGTTCATGCCAGTATTAGACCATCCCACCCTCCCCTCATGCACCCCTCTGTGAAAGCTATATTGCTTTAGGATTTTGCTTTTGCAACTGCTCTTCACTTAACCAGCCATGCTCATGGTATGGCCAGGAGCCAAACTCTCCAGAAAGGGCCTACCTCTGCCACCACCCTGAAAAAGAGTTCCAGTAAGACAGGGACAGTCTCTGCACACTGCACAACCCTTGGGCTGCTGGCCAGGGATCCCAGCAGCTGCCGAAGTGGAATCAGCCTGTGGGTAACAGAAAAGTTACTGCTGAGGGCCTGTTCCCAGCTCCACTCCTGGCTGCACATCCCTACCCCCCCTCCCCACAAGGCCTCTGAGCACTTGGCAAAGCTAACACAGGGAAGAGAGCAGCTACACCTTCCCCTGCAATCCCAGAGCTGGATGGTTGAACCAAACCCTTCTGGCAGTCTCCTACAGCAGCCTCCTACCTCTCTGGGGCACCCTCTGAGGTAGACTTGGCACGGAGAAGATACTGGAACATGCTTCTGTAGAGGGGATGGCGAAAGGCTTCCAGACAGGTGGCTGGCTTCACAGCTGGGTCACTGGCAGCCTTCTCAGAGGTAGGAAGAGCAGCTGACCTGATAGGAGGCACACAAAATGAGGTGCATTATGAGAATGGGACAGGGCATAGCTGGAATCCTGAACAATGAAATAACTCTCTTTTCATGGAAACCGGGACAGCAAATTGATCTAATCCAGGCCCTCTGAAAACCAAAGAATCAGGATGACAGAAAATTATGAGCTCAGACCCCTCAGGCTCAGGTAATAGCTCCATTAATTCCTTCTGTATCACTCCTGAGAAAGAAGAAAGTGGTACTCTGTATCCCTTAGTCGTTGAAGCCCGCCAACATCTTGCCTCTAGGATGAGTCTCTTTTCTAAGCACTTCAGAGAGTGTTGCTCTTGTCAGGGAAGACAAAGAAAAGTAGAAGGTACAGCAGTGAGAGCTAGTCCCAGTCCTATCCTGTCTTTCTGGAGACTCACAGTTCCTTATGAGCTCAGGAAGACACCTCTGCATGTCTCCAGGAGAACAAAGCCAGAAAAGCCAAGTAAGAGCAGGGAAGAAAGAGGAAAGAGAAGGTAGCATTACCTCAGCTGCACATCCAGAGCTGCTGTCAAACAGGGTAGGTCAAGAAGCAAGTGGAAGATCTCAATGGCTGTGTCTGCATCCAGCAGAAATGGGAGAAGGTCCACAAACTCAGAGATAAGGGGTGGGCTGTTCCAGGCTAGGAACTGCAAGGAACAAGCACAAACTGTTGCAGTATCCCTGCTAATCCACCACACTCCCAGACAGTTCTCACACTGTGAACAAAAGGTGTGGAGGAGGGAAAGTCACTTCTGAAAAGCAAAACCAGAGAAGTCTGAGGGTTTGGTCAAAACCTAGGGTGCTGCTGGAAACTCAACACAGGCATCTGACAGCTGGATTAGTGGTAAGAAAGCTGTAACTTATTAAAGCTTTCCAGAAACAAAATGCTGTGTCCTGTGTTCACTCTGTCCCAACCAGCAATATTGGTAGTGCTAATCAGACCCAGAACCCTCTTCCCTCCTCAAACTCACACTGGCTTTTGTAAAAGTCCTTCTTGCTCATGCTCTCCCTAGCACTGCCATGGAGGCATGCGGAGGGCTTCAGGGTGCAAAGAGAATGTTCTGGGACACAGAAAGGAACATGCAGCAGGCTCTCTCCTGAGCCACTCCAGCATGCTGTACCTTGAAGAGATTCGGGAAGCTCTGCCTGAACACACTGGAGGTCTCAGTGAAGAGCTGGCTGTTGTCTTTGCAGAACTGGAGAAACTCGAAGGCCAGTGATGCGTTGTGGAAGAGCTGAGCAGGGATATCAGTGAGCAAGTGTCTGTAGATTACATTGGAGTCCACAGCTGCCATTTTGCCTGGGAAGACACAGCATGTTGCTGAGCACAGCCCACCCAGCAGCTCTGCCAATGAGGGCTCCAAGGCCTAAGCCAGACCTGGGTTATGTTTTTCTAAAGAGCACAGGATGCCACAGCCTCTGGGTCTCCTGGAGTGGGATCATCTATCCTAGACTACAGCCAAGGCTGAATTAGCAGCTCCGGCAGCCAGCAAACTGCCACAATAAAAGGCTGTGCAGAGTATGCGAGACCTTGGAGGAGGGGTAAGAGGTGATGGCTTACTGTGGTTCAGGAAGAACTGGGCAATGGGCAGCAGTGCCCTGGCATAAGTAGCATCCCCACAGATTCTGCCATGCAGGATTTTCAGGAAGGGGACTGCACGGCACACGTAGGAGGAGTCCTGTTTACAGATGATGTCCATGATTGTCACTGCCTCAACGAGACACTGCAAGACAGCAGAGTCAGATTAGGGTGGAGAAAGCCACAACTCTCAGAGCTTCGGCCTCACTTCTGTGTACTTACAGCTTTCTGTAGGTCTGCATCATCTTTCTGCAGGGGTCCTGTCAAAGAAGAGTCCAAGTTAAAATCTGAGACCAAACAGGAGCATCAGGCTGTCAGTTTGAGCTCTAAGTCAGATTTCAGGACAGATGGGAACACGGACTGATCCTGATTCCAGGTTAATGAGAGCCAAGTTCTGCAGCTCCCTCCCTGTAAGTCAAGGATAGGAGGCAAAACATGGCCATTGCCTTCGAATCTCTCCCAGCACTCCAGTTCAGGGTTGATCAATGATGGGCACCAGCAGGCACTGCATGTTCCATGCCTAGAGCCCAACTGCAGTCTCCAGGGAGTGAGATCCCAGCCCAGAGAGGCACTGCAGGAGAAACATATTCAAGAGCACTAGCAAGGGAACTCCAAGGAGGGTTCAAGGTAAGACTCACGCCGGTGGCTCTGCTCAATCAGCCGCTGGCAGTACTCAAAGGCTTTCTCCCGCAGACGCTCCTTTGGGGAAGGCAGGCGACTAGATGTGGGCAGAGTTGACACCATGGGCACAACAGACCCATCCATTCCAGATTTGTCATCTACAGAACAAAGGTTACCACGTATCAGTTCTCACCATGGCCAACCTAACCCACGCAGCTGCCCAACGATAGCTCTCTGTCCCCAGTTGCACTGTGAAGAAAAAGAAGCTGAGGAAGAAGGGAGTATGACAAGAATCTCATCACCCAGGACTTTTTTCTCAGGGGCCCACGGGGTGTTGTTTGAAACCAGAGACTCGCTGAACAACCAACTGCTTGTGGAAGCATTAGGAAGGATTAGTTGGGTGGTTTAGTTATAGTCCTTCCCCAAAGTTTCCCATCTCCTAGTCCTGCACCTCTTAATTCTTGCCAATACTCCTGCCCTTTCTGAGCTGCTGGTGCAGCCACCTAATCATTTCAGAGCACATACCCCTCTTGGGTGCAACCCATGTTGGCCTGTAGCCCTCCAATTCCTACCTGGATTTGGTGTCTTCAACCCCTTGTCCCCATAGCAGAGCAGCCAATTTCGCAGCATGGAGAAGGCCTGGACGTTGAGCCACTGGTCCTGTGTGTGGTACTGACCCACTGAGAGCACAGTGAAGAAGTCTGTGGCAATGGCACCATCCACCTCTGTGACAGGTCCAGGCTGTGAGAAAAGATGCAGCAGGTCAGACTCCCAGGGACAGCCCACGTGAGAAGGCAGGGAAGACTCCACTGCACCCAGAGAGACAAGCAGCCCTTGTCTGTATGTCCTGTGGGGGCTGCAGTTCTCAAGAGACACAGCCCAGTTGTGTTGGACTCTTTTCTCCAGCTGGAATATTCCAAACTCTCCCTCTCTCTGACAACAGCCTCACTTCCAATTAGCTTTTACTCCAAAGTATATGGTAACTAAAAGACCCTCCCCTCAAAACTACTTCAAGGATCAAAGTTCTGGTTCTTCAGCAGAACTCCTAAATCTTGGAGCTATAAATCCCCCTGCTTAGCTTTCCTGTGTATCTTGACTACTTGCCCCACAAAAAGTGGCAAGGAACAACAGCACTTCTAGGCTACCATTTCCCAAAAGACACTGATTCCGAGAACCCAAACCAGTGTGGAACTAACAAATGCACCACAAGGTGACCACGGTAACCTAGCACTTACCTGCTTGGTCCTGGGACTGGAGAAGAAGCCTCCAGAGGGTTGAGCCACTCCTTGCTGAACACTGGCATACCTCAGCCAGTCAGCCATCTTTTTACTGACTACATTGACCTGTTCTGAACAAAAGAAATCACAGGGTCATTGCCAGATTGGGCAGAGAAGCAGCCTCTGCTACCTCTCAGTGACTGTGCTTCTCCTCCAGCCAAGATCACTGTCTCTCTGAGCCAGCAATTACTACACCAAGGTGGATGCCCTATCCTCCTCACACTACTGCAGGTCCAGGACTGCCCACACTCATTTCAGAGTTCTGTGTCCTTTGCTTGCTCACAGCCACTGGGTCAGTTTAATTATTATTTTGCCTGTTTACTCAGACAAAAAGGCAGGGAGTGAGTGCTGGAACCAAAGACTGTTGGTACCAGCAGAGTCAAGAGGTACTTGTTCCTTTGTTTCCATCCACAGGTGCTAATAGAAGGAAGATTCAAAACCACCCATTATCTTCAGGCAGTGGCTGGCCTCAGCTCTGTAGACAAAGGCATTAATCCCTTGCAGAGGACATGCAGAGGCTAAAGTCTGCTCAGCCAGCCTGTACATCCTGGCCAGCAGCCTCTCCAAAGCTTTGTCCTGCCTGCAGTATGTGGCACACACACACCTCACAGGGAACTCCCAGAAACAGGCTCTTGCTCACAATACAACCTCTCACCATTTTAAGCCTGGAATGTCTCCTATGGTTTACTCACCAGTCCTGCCTCTCTCATGAAGAGTACCTCTAGTTGTTCTTGTGGCTCTTCTGAACAGTTACACAAGCATGTCTCTCTGCCTCTCACATTATTTGATGCTCTTTTGGATAGCTACAACTTCACACTCCTACTGCATCTAGAGACCTTGTACATGTTACTGACACAGATCTATACAGAACAGAGACTCTGGACACTGCAAAGAGCCAAAGCAGCTAAAGAGCCAGTCCCATTTTTCAGTGGTGGAAAACATCTTGTCTAATAAGTCCACTCTGCTTGTGGCAGAAATGTCACTTTTAACAGCAGTTTCCAAGTTCTACTCCGAGCCAAAGCCTTCAGAAGAGCCTTCTGATCACTACACAGATCACAGCCAGAAGGTAATCTCAAACCTTCCTGTATATTTACCTTCAGTTAGAGATTCTGGTGAAAGACTGATGACATTTGACAGGACAGGAAGAATGCACCGAGCACTCTGACCCTCAGGCAGTCTTCTTTCAAGGACTTTTACAATACGTCGCCCCACAGCAGACACTTCGCCCTTCTTGTTTCCCTTAAAGATGGAGCACAGGTAAAGTTAGTCAGACAATCTTTGACTAGTGCTAGAGACCAGTACCACTCAAACTCTTCCATCAGGCATCAACAACAACGTCAAACACAAAAAAACCCCTCGCAGCACAGGCTGATTCTACAGAGATCTGGAACAGGAATTCAGTGGTCCCAGGAGGGAAGATGGACAACAGGTTTGTGGACAGTCATCATCTGAAGTGGAAATTAACAACTGCAGTGGGTGCCTTCGAATTAAACACCATGATCCATCAAATCTAGAGCAGAGAGGAGTGGCACTAACTGCTCCCCACATGGTCAGTCTGCTAGTTTGATTGTTAAATCAGAAATTCACAAACAGAAAACTATCTGCTGTAACATAATTCTAGGAGTCTCTGGTTAGTCCACAGCCTCACAATACAGAAAATAAAGCAGCTTCCTCTTTTTAGAAGTACTAAAAGCCAAAAAAAAAAAAAAAAAAAAAAAATCCAACTTATTCCTTAGAGGGCAGTTACTGTGGGCAGCAATCAAACCAAGAAGGTTCTCATGTTTCCTCTGTGGAGAATCTAGATCTTGGAAGTGCCAACCACATTTATAGCCCAACATGTATTACAGGTTCCATTTATTTTATGTTTGAACAGGAAAGCCAGTATCATAAAATTAAAAAGTAGTAGCAATAAATTAACTTGCAAAGCTTTTGCTCTACAAGTTCAAATAGCCCTGGTTTGATGTCTATTATAGCAGCTAGCACTAAGTCACTCTTTTTTCCTTCCAGTTAGTTACAAGCCTGCTTGATGCCCTCAGCACATCAGTTTTAAGCAGCTTTTGTTTTCAAACACTACACGTACAGAAAGCTGCAATTTTTTCCTACCAAAGCAAAATAATTAGCTCCTTAAATAAACACAGAAACGCTTCTGCTTTTTCCTAGATACTTTCCATTGATTTTCGTGTTCCTTGAGCTCAGCAAACAGGGAACAATCAGAAAATAAATCCATACTGACAAGGGAAGATTTTGGACTTGACAGATCATTTACCTGAGCCAAAAGGATGGAGGATACTAGGCTCAGGAGCTTTGTATCTGGAATCTCATCACAGGAGAGAATCAGATCATTACAAGGTGACATCTCCCTCAGGATGGCAGCACATAACACCTGAATCTGCTCAGGGCACTTGGGTGAACACAGCACTGTCTGCAATAGTTCCACAAACTTGCCATCTAGCCTGCAAGAGTCAGAGGAAAGCATCACCGTAAGGCAAGAAATGATTCAGACATTTATTTCCTGCATATTCTTGGGATGATCTCCCTTGATGCTAATGCCATTTTATCACCTTCACTTCTGAGTTTTGCTTCCCAGCACAGCTTGTAAAAAGCATTCAGCAACACAAACACCTGTTACTTTTCACTGTAAAAGGGGGCAGGCATTAGAGGGAAAAAGGGCAGAGAGAGGTTTTACGTTTGTCAAAAACTCAGTGTTTTTGAATCAGTACTTGAGCACTAAGTTTTGTTTTGGTTTGGTTTTTTTCCCATGAAAGTGATGCTTTGCGCGCATCAGAGACACGCAGCTACTCACCTGCGTGGGTATTTAGTGGCAGCGATTGTGAGGTGCAGCCTCTGGAGACAGTCCACGGCCTCGGGGCCCAGCTCCGGGCCCTGCAGGAGGGCAGCGACGCGGGAGGCGAATCTCCGCAGCTCTTCCTCCTGGATCTCCCTGCCGCGGGAAGCGGCCGTCAGGACCCCGGCCACGACCCCTTCTTAGACAGCCTGGGGGTTGCACCTCGCCCCGCCCCCGCCCGGACTACCCACTCCAGTGAAGCAGCGCCGTGCCCCGGCTGCCCCTCGGCCCCGGCTCGACCCCTGCCAGCCCCAGGCGCAGAACTTCCGACAGACCCCGTCCCGCCCTAAACGTGTTCTGCCGTCCTCCTTCGGCCCCTCAGCATCCACCTCGCGATGCCAGCATCCCTCCCGTACCTCGCCTGCTTGAGGAAGCTCTCAGTCGCCGCCGTGAACATGCCGAAAGCTGCCCTGCTGCTCCCGCCTCGGTCCGCGGCCAAAGCGCCCCCCCCAGAGGCAGGCGGTCCGGCACGGCCAGCTCCGGAGGGACGCGGCCGCTGCTGCAGGAAGGTTCCGCTTAGAGGGGAAGTTCCGGGAGGGCTGGGGTGTGGCTGGTCCCAGCCTGCGGAAATCGGGCCCGATGCCCTCAGACAGGAGGGAAGGGGGAGTAAGGGCAAAATCCTCTCCATTGATTATTTCAAGGTGGTGGTGCTGTTACTCAGGAGCCCGAGTTGAAGCTTGTCCCTGATGCCATCCCACATAGCATGGAGAGCAGCTCTCGAGACTCAAACATCTGGGAAACATTGCCTCATGGCAAGTACATGGTAGGATTTAGGTTTTTAAGAAAGTGATGATAAAAGATGCCGTATTAGCTTTTCCTGCAATCCATTCAAAGAATGCTTTCAAAAAAATGGCAACAGGTGTTAAAAATAGCTTCTCAGCAAGTGGGCTTGTCCTGGTTTGAGGTTAATTGGAGTATTTTAATAGAGAAAATTATAGGCTGTTAAAGGAAAACAATGGTGATGTCTACTTTGCTCATAGGCTTGCTGAGATGTTTAAGAAAAGAATACAAAACAAAGATAAGACACTCGGGGCACAGACACGCTCTGGCTGTCTAGCTTCTGGTCTCCTCCTCTTTGCCGAGTAACCTCACTAACCACTTTTCTTCTAATCCCCCTGGTCGATGCTCCAAACTCACCTTGTGCATAAGGCAAACCCTGGGGTAAGGTAGAGGGGTGGGGGAAAAGGTGGAAGGGTGGTTGGGAGCCCCTCCTGGGGACTCTGATTTCTGGGAGGGGAGTTGTGTTTCTGTATCATCTTTAACTTATATTTCTGTAAATATTCCTGTATATTGTGTATATATCTGCTTGTATATTGTGATAACTGTAAATAGAGCTTCAGTCCTTAACTTCCAGCTGGCTGAGCTCCCAAAAGGTTAAGGAAGCGTTAACTCCCATCAGAAACGCCTCTCCTCCTGCCTGCTAACACACCCGAACCTCTCACTGCCATGCTGTTCATCACCCTGCAGGGGGAGATGTCATGAGAGGAAACTTGGCGCTCTGCCCTTTGCTACCTCTCGGCCCTACGCCTCCCTGGCATTAAAAGGTCATTAACAGTGTTCCCTGGCAATTACCCTTCAGAGCATCAGCTCCTCTTTGCCCTCCAAGGACACAGCAGCAGCAGCAACGCCCCAGAGGCGCGTCCGAGCAGCGAGTTTTATCCCGTACACCTTCTCAGCTGGCTGTGCTGAAACTATGCCTGATGTATGAGCAGAACCAGAAATGTGACCATTTAGAAAGATGCTAAAAACCAGTAATTTGCTCTACTTGAATATCTTTGTACACTGTGTATACTTTTATTAATTCTTATTTAAATGTTAAGTCAAATGCAGCTAATTTACATTAATGGAGGTCTTAAAAGATATTCCTACTTCGTTTTCAAGCTCTGACTGACTTTTAAGTTCAGGGTTTGTTTTAACTAGAAGTTTAGCTCTGTTAGGAGCACAAGAGAGTAAAAAACTAACTACAGGGTAGGTGGATAACCAACAGTTTTCTGACCTTGTGTGCTTAAAGGTATTATACATTACAGGGAAATAGACTGAAATCGTTCATCTTTCAGAATAACCACCTTTCACTTCATGACAGACTGAAAGCTAGAGCTGGAGGAATGCTTTATCATCCCCAGGGGAAGCATTAGGGATCTGAAACACACACTTGTACATATGTTCAGTCTGCTGTGAGTTAGCAGCTTCCTAAGCAACAGGAAAGCGATAAAAAGCAGGATATCTGTAACTCTGAAGCAGTGCATGGTGTCCACATATGTACTTCTCTCCTAGAGCATTTCATCAAAATAACAAAAGGAAAAAAAAAAACCAACCCACAACTAAACCACTGTCTCCTCACACTGTGAGAAAGGGAAGCTGCTGCAGAATCTTAGCCCCAGCCCAATACTACAGTGGAAGGTTTCAAACCTATNCTGTATCCCATCTGATGTGGAAATGCAGGTCCTGCTCCTTGGATGCTCTTACTTGCCATCTCCTCTGGTGAGCAGCAGCCTCCTCAGCATGGCGAGGACACGCTCCCACCCCTTGTGAGAGCCAAGCCCTGGTCTGCCTGTGCAATTGAGCATCTCAGAGGAGCAGTGCTGCAACAGGGCTGGATAAAGATGAATTTCCTGTCCCTTGCCCCAGACAGAGCTTTCCCCCTTGGGATACACACCTGCTTTTTAAAAAGCATTGATAACAAAAACAAATCAAAAAAACCACAACCAACCAACCAACAAACCCCAAGACTTTTGATATCAGCTGTAAAAAAACAACCCAACCCAAACACAAAACCTAAACCATCTGGCTGGATTTGTCTTGTACAGGCAACAGCAGGAACTGAAATCCAAGCATGGCTTTAGTCCCCCCACCCATCCATCCCTATCTTTAAATTAAGTGCCAAATCCAGGTGGAGGGGGGCAGGCTCCCCCAGATCTCTGTAACAACACACTCCCATCGAGTCATTGTATTTCAGGTCCTTGCCTGACTACACCTTTCCCCTAAGGACTCACTGGGAATGTGTACAAGCAGAACAGGAGGAGATTCATATTCTGAATTTCTGCTTTTTCAAGCAAATGTTCAGAGCTGGATCTGAATTTCCAGCTTTACCATCCACTCAGGGACATCTTCTGATTTACCTCTGACAGCTTTTAACAGTCCTCTGGATAATTACACTCTTCAATGCTCTTTTTGGCTACATGGAGGTTGGTTGGCAAGCTGGGCAACGTCAGTCTCACCATGGTACAGACAGCACATCCAGAATCCAAGACAATACCATCTTGTAAGATTTTCATATTTCAAAGCCATCTAATTTTCTGCATCAATATACTTGAATTAGATTTCCCCCCCAAAAAAAAAACATTCTCTATTTTCTTTTCCATCAAAACAAAAATATCTTACAAACAATGCTCTGGTGTTCCCTCTACTTCAAACCCACTTGGAGGAGAAAAAGAGATAAAACAAGTTTAGGTTTACATTTTCTACAGAGCCAACTTGCCTACTTAGCAGCCTGTCCACCTCCAAGGAGTGGCATATAAATCAGCAGAACATTAGGATGTTCTACATTGTAGACTTTTAGCAGCAAGGAAGCAAAACAGAAGGAAATCTCACTTTTTCTGCTCCATTTAAATCTCATTTTTCTTCAGCTAACAGACCTACTTCTCCTCAATTTTGCCCTTAGTTTCAAGAAAGGCTTTGTTTCAGACTGCTTTAAGTGAAGCTGAGGTGGAGTAGAAGTAGGACTTAAAGGTCAAGATCATAGCAAAGGTGCATTGCTTAGTTCAGCAGCAGACAAAAAGCAGCAACCAAACACTAGGGGAAGTCTATTTTTCACACAAGCTGTTCTCTGCTGAGGAGGAAAGCTGTTGCCTTTCACTGCTCCTATTCTGGTTAGCTTTCTTACCAGCAACCCTGTCCTCCCTTAAGTAAACCTGTCTGATCATCAGAGAACAAGTACTGGCCTGAAGCACTCAGGTCCTCATGGAGAAAGAAATTTCTACCTATGGAAGAGAAATCTGGGTTAGAAGGACAGGTATTATCTGGTTCTAGGAATAGTCCTCAAAAGGCCCAAGTAGGTAAAAAAAAGATGCTCCTGCAAATTTAGTGATCCCTGTGGAGTTAAAACCATGACTGAAATTTGGCCAGCTATGTAAAATTTACTCCCTGTGAGTGGGAACTCACCTCCTATGTGTTTGTTTTTAAGGGGACATACACACACCTCACACCCCATGAAGAGATACAAGCACCATGAAAAGGAGAATAATCTCACCACAGAGGAAAACGAACTATTTCCACTAGCGCCCCAGTGTTAACTTAGCCACTTGACAGAGAGACAGGGAGGAATTCCTCACCTTACAGCACCCTCAATTTCGTGTTAGAAATAAGGTCCCATTAGTGACAGAGCAAACTCTGTAAAGAATTCCATGATAACGTATCTGGAGACAATTTGAGACAGCATTCCAACTTTCAAAACTGGGGGATTTTCTTGCCAGAAAAGGAGCATGGACTAGAATTACTGAAAGCATGAGAAAGGCAGAAGCAGAGCTGCTACACAAGGAAGATGCAAGTACCAAGTAATCTCTTGTGCTCTGCGAGAGGAATGAAAGCAATCACTGAAAAAAAGCTGCCTCTTTGGGCTGCTCACTCTCCTTACAAACACAGGTACACTGTTCTTTTAGAACCAGTGCCTGGTGGAGGAATTCACCAACATACTGTATAAAAGTCCTTATAAAGTACCATTGAAGAGAAAGAAATACATGGACTATTTATTAGCTATATTCACACACACACACACTCACACATCAATAAATAGAAATTGTATGTTTACAAAGATCTGATTTAATATTCTCTGGAAAAAAAAATATTAAAAGGCTTCTTCCTTAGAAAAAAAAACCACAAACATTGACAATTGAAGGGTGGCAGCTATCTTGAGAGTCAAGGGATAGACATGGCACAAATCCCCTCAGGCTCTGAAACTTAGAAGTGACATGGAAGGAGAGGACCAGCCATACAGTCTCAAGGGTTTTAATTCAGTGTTGGTAAATTGAAAAGGTATCAAAGGAACTGTCTGAACATATAAATACAAAGCTGAAAAGTTGATTACAAATTTGGAATTTAAATATAGTGCTCAAAAAAAAAACCCCAAAAAACCAACCCAACAAGTATTTTTCCAAACATGTCTTGCTCAGGCCAAAGTGAAATGCTCATTGCTGAATTACTGCCCTGTGAAAGAGACTTGAACAGAGGGAAGCCACTGTCACAGCCAGGTTATTTCCCACTGCTGCTTAACCATGTATGCACATACCCACACCTGTGTGCACAAACACATGCACTGCCCTGCAAACCACACACCTAGCACCAAGAGATGCCGATCTCTCCACAGCCCAATGGCCGCTAGGCACTCACAGACAGGTACTCCAGCACAAAGTCACAACTCATCTTGCACTTGGAGGCATCACTTCCCAATCCCATCAGCTCCAGCAATCCAGATGACCTTGTAATGTAACTGTTTTCTGCAGCACAGCTGGCTCCTTGGTAAGCTACACCTCACAACAGTAGTGTATGCTACGGTCGTAGCAGCTTTGGCATCATTTTTCACTCAGAAGGAAGCAAAAAGTTACATGGTTGAACAATCTGTTGTACACAAGATTCTTACCAGATGCAGACCTTCAAGCAATGGCATTAAATTGGGAGTTGGATTAAAAGGACTCTGGAGTTGACAGAAATGACTACAAGTAGAGAGGGAAAACTGTGATGGGGAGCAAAAACAGGAGCTTCCCTAGAGACCAGCTGACAAGGGAAGACAGACTGTGTGCTGCAGGATGGCATGTGCAAGCTCAAAAGCTCACTGTGCAAGGGCAAAGTTGCAAAGCTGGTGGTCATGCTCCTTTAGAGGTTTATTTTTAATGCCCTAGTTCAACTTATTAGCAGCAAGACCGAAAAACCTGACAGATTTTGCATCAAGGCAAGTTCCACACTGGAGTGAAGCTATCACTGGATAAGATAAAGAAGAGATATTCTAAAAAGTTATCAAGATCCTTCAGGGTTGTCTCCTGTTTAAAAAGCTCCAAGACCCAAGCTGCCACTCTTCATTGGAAGAGAAGGACAAGAGGGTTGCATGAGGACAAGAGCAATCCAGAATGCTTCCAGTTTACTCTGCGACTCTCACTCCCTACACTTAACACTTGTCTTGCAGCAAGAAACCAAACAAGCACTGGGCTGTACTTGCAGAAGTGCAGATAGCAGGCCAAGGAATGGATTCTTTCACTCCATCCAACATCTGTTAGATCACATCTGTAGCACTGTGCGAGGATTTTGGGCTCTCAAGTATAAGGTAGACAAGGACCTTTTGCAGCAATAGCGTCTGATGTCTGAGGGGTTGGGCAAGGGATGCACAGGAAGAGACAGAGACAACTAGGCTGGTTTGGCCTTAAGGAAAGGCAACAAAGTAGGGGAAAAGTCTTACTGATGCCATCAACTACCTATTTGGAAGATGCACAGAAGGCAGTGCTAGGTTCTTCTTAGACCTGTAATGAACAAGAGGCAACAAACACGTGCACAGGAAATTTTAGCTGAGAAAATACTTTCACCTCATGGGTGGCCAGTTGTGGAGTCTCTACCTCTGCAGACAATCAAGCCTTAGCTGGACAAGATCACAACAATCTGCTCACAACAGGAGATTATAGTAGAGAATTCCAAAGGTTTCTTTCAGTCCAAGTTATTCTGTATTTTTAGGCAGCTACAGCTGGCCAATGGCAGAGACAACAAAGAGATGTGATCTCCCCTTACACTGCAGTTTTATGTGATCTATGTTTATCACAATGGTAAGCTATAATTTAAATAATACTCTAAACCTCAGAAATAAAGATGGGACAACCAACCAGGTGGAATTTAATATGTGCAATAAGCTTGAAGAAACAGCTTCTGATCCTCTATGAAAAGATACAGAACTACTGCTAGACTAAATCCTTGTCATCTAAGACCCCAAAACCTAGGCACAGCAGGGAAACATTTCTCCTCTCATCCTACATTTTGACATTTATACTCTAGCACACAGAGTGATATCAAACATCTCACTGGGAAACGCTGTTGCTAACATAGATGAGAAGTTCTAACATGAATTTAACATCCCCAGTGGTCAGTGAAAGGTGTCCCACACCATATGAAAGCTCAGGTCACTTGGTGAGATGTAAGTCCCCAGCCTTCTGTGCTCCAAGTTTTATTTTACTGCTGGTATTTCCCTACTGGAAAAGGAGAAAAAAAAAAAAAAAAAAGAAAAAAGAAAAAAGTTGAAGTTGACTCTGAACAACAGTTCTAAGTCAGTACACAAGACAGCTGCCTAAAACATGCAAAATAGAGAGCTTATTCCCCTCAAAATCTGAAGCCAGATCATGTCATTGATAGCAGAAGCACTGTAAAGGCTTCAGCTCTTTCCTCTTAAAAAGCTTTAACCTGTCTCTCAAACCACACTCCTGAACAAGCTGTGTCCAACAGTAACACATCTAAAACAACAGCATGAAAAACTAAGTACAGGATATCTACACTGAGCTTTCTTGACCTGCTCTGGAGCTCCACACTTCCAAGAGGTATCCGTGAATCCTTGTGCAGAGCTTAATGTAAGGCACTGCTCATGTCAGTGGATAAAAATGGTTGGATATGCTACAGGGGACAGCATTAATAGCATGGAGGAGGGAGGAATATGGGAAGGAAAAGGAGTTGAAAAGAATATATGAGCTAATCATGAACTTCAATTTTGCACTCAGCACTGTGTTATCACTAAACCAGATTAAACTGATCTCACTGTAGAAAGCTTCCTGTATCACAAGAGCCAAGATCAAGACAACACAGTAACTAAGGAATTCCAGTGGCATAAACCCAAGAACAACTGCATTCAGCTTTGAACTGAGGCAACAAAAATTGCTCTAAACTGACTGCCATCAAAGTAAAATTTGTCTTTGCTACTGCCAAAGATGAGAACAAATCAATCAAAAGGGAATGGCAAAAAGGAAATTCACACATTGAGAACTTTGGTTTAATTTTTTCCTAGGTGTAAGTTATAGCAGGTTAAATATTCAACATGCCTTGGTTTTCCTTACACAGGCAGCAGAAGATTCAGTGAAGCCTCCTACTCCTCTCCCACTCAAACTCCCTTCTGTTAATATTATTAATTGAGGACATTATGTGCAACTTTTAAGACAATGGAAACAAGTTAAATGACCAATCTGAAACAACCTGCACATAACCACTAAGGGAAACATTTGCTTTCTAGTTGAAGACTTAAATTTCACCATCACATTAACTTTCATTCCTCTGCAGTGCTCAGAACTGAAAGCCTGGGGAATCAGGGCTGATATGTAAAAATAGTCAAGCTGTCTTCCAGCCTCAGCTGTGTGTGGAAAGAATTCATCTGATGGTGTGAAACAAGATGTCCCCATCTCATCTGTTCCAGATGAGGACCACACTTTTCCACAGCTCTCAACAGGATCTAGTAAGAAATGTTATGTTAACTAGTATCAGGAAATGATACAGGCAAACTTACAAAGAAAATGTTTTCAAGTGGCGTGGTTGCTTCCGACAGTAGCAGGGAGATGCAGCAGACTGAGAAAGCAAAAATCCCCTGACAGAGCAAACCGACAAGTTCCAGACACCTCAAGCATGATGGGTGAACAGATCAAAGACATTTGCTTATCCTCAAATTGCATTTTAAGCAGTAGGCACTGTGAGCCACAAAAGGAAGAGTGAGAAAGTGTTATTCTGTTCACAATGCTTAGGAGAGATCTATACATGCAACCTGAGGATGCACTTTCAAGAGGTACCTATAAAGCAGCGGCTGGTGTACAAAACTGTCATTCAGCTGATGTGCTTCTATGGTGCTGGACGACTTTACAGAAGTTTAAGGCCTAATTATTTAGACTTTCTAGGAGAAAAAGCAGCAGTAAAGAAAAACCCACAAGACCCTGGCAGCTTCACATCCTCAGCAGTACCCCATTGGTTGCTCATCTTGCGCTGACTCACCCAACGTACTGGAAACCTCAAGACTCCTGTTTCAAGAAAGCTTGCCAGCCTCAGGGCTGTTTCAGAGGCGTGGCTCTAGCTAAACCAGCAAGGAATGATTAATCACAGAAACCCTGCTGAACTTTCACTTGTGCATTCTTCCTTGAAGTCCATTTTATTGAATGCTGGCTTTGAAAAGGTGACAGAAAACAGAGCTAAGCCCTGTGCTTTTCCGCTACGCCACACCTAGCCTTCCTAGCAAGAAAGGTGACAGCTGGAGGCCAGCCTGCTTCAATTACTTTGTGCTCTGTAACACTCCCCCTTCACAAAATCATTTCAAAGTACTAAAATCCAATCACTAAACTTGTCACTAAAGGGACACACGTAAATTATGACAGCCTAGCTGAAAATAAATGAACTGTCCTGAATATCTTGTATGCCTGTAACTGCTGAAGGCAACCACAAATCATGACTCCAAGAAATTCTTTCCTTCTTTCAGAACTGCTTCTCACAAAACAATTGGCTTGAGACTAAAACACAGCTGGGTTTTATTCAAGTGGTGGGACATGGCTATTGGACAGGATTTGGCAAAGAGAGAGGAAACCTAGAAGGCAACAAGTAATGCCAGCTGTTACCTTGTGGATTTCCTCCCCCTCCCCAGATTCCAGCAGACGCTGAACGGCTGTGCATTACCCCCCTAATCCCCACAGACATACTGTCAGTATCATTTACTGCACACTGGGGAAGTCTTCTTGTGACATTTTCTGCAGTGGGCTTGTCTCTCTGCTCTGCAAGAGCATTGTCAGACCATGCAAGACGATAACCTGACAGTAAATCAGGACAAATATGGGAGATAAGCTAGCAAAGGCAGATCCCATCCCCCTTAAGTCTCTTTTGCCATTACCAAAGCTATGACATTTTGTCAATGAAGAGATCTCTGCTGTGCTGCCAGAAGACACATTAACCAAGGAGACTGCAAACAGCCATAAACCCAAAGGCTGGAGGTATGCAGGGGTGGCTTTCTTTGCCAGTCACAAGGCATCACAAGCACTCACTGTTTCATGTGGTTGAAGTGACTCAGATCTGCTTTACTTGTAAGTCATACTTGTAGCACGTGAAAAGCCTGGAACACAGTCTGGGTAAAAGCCTCCTCCTACTGGCCAACCCAAAGATCCCTTGAGGGAGGAGAGATGGGAAAGGCAGCCAGGCAATGAAAGGAAACTCTAAATTCCTTTTGGAAAACCTGTTTAAAGAAATATAGTGACTTTTGCCACATGGAAAGTAAAAAGCCTCTTTTGCCTTGGTCTCTACACTCTTGCAGAATTTGCATTAAGCACTGAACTCTGCTGCCTCTCACTCCAGTTTTCAACCTCCCTCTTGGAAGGACTACACAGGAGCTCTGTGGTTAGTCATGGGAGAGGGTTAGTGACAGACCCCTACCTGGCCCTGGCCTCCTGACCACTGTCCATCTAGTTAAGGACTACACTAAGAACAAGAGGTGAAAGTGGACTGCTTTAGTGCAGAGGACCAAGTGCACAGAAACAGTGGCTATGTCTTCACCTACAGTGCTATTCTGAACAAAAACTGGTGCTCCAGCATAAAATGTGACCAAACACACAGAGAAGATTTTGGAGACACCCTTCCCCGTGTGATCCTCAGTCATCGAGATACTTTGGCTGTTGTCCAGAGCAAGTAATGAATAACTGTAAGAAATCATGGAAGGTACAAAACCCTTTGTTTTTAATATTGTTACAGGAACCAATTTAATACAGTTCCTCTGTCATCTTATTCTCCCTCAGAGGGAATGGAGAGAAATTGCATCTGGAAATCCAGGTGGCTGAGCCCTTTAACTCTTCCTCCTGAATCCCCACATAAATAAATGTTCATTCATATTCAGAATTTTTCTGTTTTAAAACACAAAATCATTTGCCTTTTTTCTTTTAAGCTTGGTACCATGTTTCTTTAACGTTGCTGTTGTGAGATACTGCACCCATCTTTCAGCATCTGATTGCCTTAGGTGGCCTTTTGAAAATGGTCCTATGGTTCGAAGCTCTGAAAAGCACAGCATTAAGGCTTAGAAAATGAGGAGTTTTCTTTCCAGGGAGCAGATTGTATTTGTGTTACATTCCTTTAGATGCTGAACTGCAAATCCTATCCCCCTTGGAGCCAAAAGGGGAAAAGACAGATAAAAATATCCCAGCAGTCATACAATCAGTTGTCTGTATTTTTTTTTTGACTTTTTTTTTTTTTTTTTTTTTAAAAAAAAAACAAAGGGAAAAAACACCCCATGGGTAAAGACAGAAGAGAGTTCCAGATATGGGTTCTTGGGAGGGGTTTTCCATTCTTTTTGGCACCTTGTGATTCTAACAGCTGTTGTCCTCCCATTTAAAAATCTGACTTTAAAAAGAGCTCTTTATTCATTATGTTTTGAGCTGTTACAGTTGTGGTTTGGTTTTTTTTTTTTTGAAAGCTGCTTTAGGGCTCTTGCATTCCCATGCCCACCCCACATTTCTCCAGCTCCTCCCACCGGTTCTTCATTCACTTGTTGCCTGTCCTTGTGGCATGGTAGATGTGATGACTCCAGGTTGGGCTGGGACTGCTGCACTGGACTCTTCTATCCGGGGTCTCTTGACTTCAGGTTCACTGGAAGAGGCTGACGCAGTCTCTTCGGTTGCTGTCTCACACACCCGGCTGACTACAACAGGAGTGGATGAGCTGGCCTGGGCTGCAAGAAGCTGCAATGGGTTTGTGAGAGCTGGGAAACAGGACAAGAGAGAAAAAAGAATTAATGTGATGAAGTAGCACAAGTGTTTGCTATTCCAGAAAGCAAAATAACAGAGTCAAAGGTGATAGCTCAAACGATACTCAAATGATGTTTTCAAACCCATTTTGAAGGGCTTGCTAGCCTTGCCTCTCCCTCTTCTCCCAGAATCTCAGCTTTGTGTAAGTTTACCAAACTGGTAATAATCCCTTTCACAGGAGAACTTCCTTCTTTCTACCCATTGTCAAACAAGGCATTGCCGGCTAAGCATTTGCCTCCAGAAAGGGAGGGTCAATCCCCCGTTAAAATTGCAGCACATCTCCTCTTTGAGGGGTGGTAGTTCTCTGGTCACCTACAATCAGAACTTCTTGGAAGCTACAACATCCATGTGTTCTGTCTTCAGTCTTGAGGGCATTCTTTAGCCCTCCTTGCAGACTAAGAGCACCCAGTCTGTTGGGAAGCTAGATTAGAATCCAAATACCAAGTGTACTGACACCTTGCTTGTAAAAGGGGCAGGAAAGAGCTTATCCCAGGCAACCAAATGTGTTCCCATCAGAACACAGGAATTTCTGGCTCCCAGTCCAGTATTCCAGTACTGACAGAAGATCTCACCCTCTCATTAATAGAAGCAGTGAGAAGAAAAAGGCGATTTGAGTAGTGACCCTCCGTAAAAATGTCTACAATCTCTAGTTCCAGACAGAAAATGTGCTTACACACTGGCTTTGGCACACAGTACTGCTCAGAAAACAAAACACATGCAGTTTCTGGAATCTACATCAATCAGAGAGTGAGCCAAAAGGGACTCAGGAGACAGCACATCCTCTGCCCTCCAGACTGACTTGCAAAGGATGGAATGGCAGAACATGAGCGGTGTGCTCACTGCTAAGTGCGTCAAGAAAGGAGCCCTAGGATAAATAAACAAAGCAAAAAGAACAAAGGTCTTCAAAGCCCGGCAGCTTCTACCACACCATGGGAAGAAGGCTGTGCAGTATCATAAGGAAAAAGAGCAAAAAAAACCCCAAAACAAAAAAGAGGGAAGGATGAGGTCATTCATCAATTACAGTTAGCGATTCAGAGAATCTAAACCATGCAGCTGAAGTCAACTTTGTCCAGAGAAGTAAAGGCTCAGGCTCTGTTTTGTGAACCACAACATTCACTATCACTTACAAAAAAAAAAAAAACAAAACAACCCACAAACCACCCCTCAGACACAACTAGAATACTTTTCAGTTTGATGAGAGCACTAGAAAAAAACTAGTCAGACTAGAATATCTTAACACTGAAGTGATTAAAAACCTGTCTGATTCTACCTCAAACTAATGCTGGGTAGCAGAAATCCATTTAATATTTTGATAACCCAGTTGCATAAAAATCTTATCACTACCATTTTTTCTTGATCCAATAAGAGCCCTGCAATTCAAGTGCAAGCCAGATGATAGTGCAAATAGACGTGGCAGAACATCCTATAGAAACATTCCTGCCTTCATGAAAGCCACCAGAATCCCCCCAGTGCCCTTCATTTCAAACACTCCCATAAACAGCAGCTCAAGGGAGCAGAGGTGCTTCTCATTTCATTGAAAATGGCTGTAGGAAACCTGGTTATTACCCAGTCATCATCCTTAGCCGAACAAAACCTGAAGTGCTGAGCAAGCAATAAGAGGAGGATGCCAAGACATAGCTAGTAGGGCATTTTAAAAGTCAGGCTTGACAAATGACTAGAACACATCCTGTATATAAAAAAACCCCACATCTATTCACCTGATAAAAGAGATCTTATTCCTCTCAGGCTATAAGACCTTAAGAGGGGAAAGTATGTTATTTTCCTAATGCTCTACGGAGTCGTATTTCACAAGATCTAAAGAGCACCATGGAAATGTTATTATTTGGCATGCTGAAAGCAAAGGCTGTTTGTCAGAAGAAAACAAATGAAAACAGCCTATACAAAAGAATCACCAACACTTGCAACAAGTAACCCTCAAAAGGTTATCAAAAAAAACCTCTCAAAAGAGAGGTTGAGTGGTAATAAACACAGAGCCAAGGACAAAGGAAAGACTGAACTTTTCAGAGGCAGTGCCAGATAGCAAAACTCTGCCACTAGGGAAAAAGCAGAGGCAGACAGAAGGGTATCTACCACTGACATTTGCAGTCACAGAAGCTGAAGAACTGGGATACCTTTGCGACTGGACACACGGAATAACTTGACACAGACTAAGAAACAAAACCCTTGCATCTGTACAGCAACCCAAATGCTAAGCTCAGAGGGCAGTCAAAGCCCAGGAAGCAGTGGGGAGGGGTCCTACCGTAAGCGCTGCTGGCGATGCTGTTGGTGGGGATGGCGTGCTTCCCGTTCTGAGTCACCGCCCGCACGGGCAGCTGGTGCTGGCCAATGGCCACCGGAGCTGCCTGCTGAAGGATGGTGACCGTCTGGCCTGGAACGCCCTGCGCCATTTGACTGGCAACTGTCTGAATAACGCGGCTGGCTGTGGGTATCGTGGCAAACGCGATCGTTGGCTTTTCCTCCATGCCTGCTTAAGAGAACACACACAACGCTCAAGGAAGCAGTTCTTTACTATGAGAGTGGTGGAACATTGGAACAGGTTGTCCAGGGAGGTGGTGGGGGCCCCATCCCTAGAAACGTTCAATACCAGGCTTGATGGGGCTCTGGGCACTCTGCTCTAGCTGAAGATGTCACTGCTTACTGCAGTGGCTTTGGACTAGATGATCTTTAAAGTTCCCTTCCAATCCAATGGATTCTATAATTTCGCTACCCTGTCTTAGAAGCAGGCTTTATTCTCAGTAACATTTTAGCAGTGATACATTCCCTAGCCTCATGGATGTGAAAAAACCTCAGCACCACAGAGTGTCAAGGGTGAACATGTGAAAACACTAAAATACTTCCTATTACACATACATTCTATCACTATTAAAAACATTCTTCTTATAGCATAACCCATTCAGCCAGCAAAAAAACCCAAACTAGATTATAAACTTGACCCTTTGTCCTAAACAGGCATCATCTCCCTTACCGGCACATTACAGCTGTTACATGGACAGCAGTCACTGCAAATCTCATAGCTCACTTTGTAATTACAGACAGATTGGCCTGACTCTCAATACCACACAGCAAGAGAAGGCATTAAGTTCTTAAACAATGCCTGGAGCAAAGAGACTGCAACAGCTTGCTGTCAGGGCTGCATAGAGTTTGATTTACAAGGAGATCTTCTCACAATTTTGCCAGCTATGCAAGTATAGGAGGGAGTTAAAAAAAAAATAAAGAGGCTGAGGGTTGAGTTCCTGAACAGAGATAACTGTTTTAACTGTTTTGAGAGCACTCGGACATTTGTCTCACTGCCTCGGACAAGGAAGGGGTCAGTTCAGCAGGTATGTAATAGGACAACCTTCTGCTGGGCATGCAGGAAAGGCAACCACTCTTCTCTAACAAGGCCCCTAAGTGTCTCATAGAGGAGACAGGTAGGAAGCACAAACTTGTTATTCCTGTAGGAAGAGAAGACTTCTCCCATTTTAAGATTAGTAGACAACGAGAGTGGAATTAGATAGGACATAAGCATGGAGCTTACCTGAAGGGTAAGGTGATGGTAAGCAAGGCGAGAAAAGGTGAGGAAAGTAGGGAGATTAGGAAAGAAAATGGAGAAATCAGGAGAAATAAAGGGAAGAGATTATGAATGGGAGTAAGAGAGGAACAAATAAGGAAAGAACAGGTGACAACAAGAACTAGTGAATGAAAGAAGGGGGCAGGTGACAGATAGGCAGCTGCAAGTGCTAGTACTTCAGGAATACGTATGGGATCCAGATAGGAATTTGTAGAGAATGCAAGTGAAACACAAGCAAGATAACCAATGCTAAACTAAAAATGCCAGTGGTCCTGCTGTTGTGGGAGGGGAAGGTTTCTGTCTTCCCCCCACCCTCCTCTTAGAGACCATTGCCTCAATGCCCACATGAAAGCAATCAGAAAAACAAGTCTTGCTGCTGGTACAACACACATCTATCCTGCAGCACCAAGCTCTTCTGAAATGGCAAGCAGACAAGGTGTTGTCTAGATTACAGCAAGAGAACTTTTAACTCAATAAATCCCCCAAGGCTGGAATTTCCATCTTAGGGAAAAAAAAAAAATAAAGAGATCTTTGTTGTAACTAGTTCTTGAAGACTGCTTTAATGGGGCACTGGCTACACTTCCAGAAGCACATGCTTTCCTTGAGGAAGCCAGGCCTGTGAAAAAGAAAGGCTCAATCACTTATTTGCAACCCCATACAGCAGCAGACAGTTTCAGCCTTTCTCAAGCCATCTATTTTGGCTAGAAAAAAATACACATTTCCTTAGTATATCCAGCTGACCAATACACAGACATAATACCAGTATTTGGGATAATAGAAATATTTCAATTGCTCCATGCTCAGCCTCCAAAACCTGTAAAGAATTGTTTGTCACAGGAGACAAGGGAGCACAGCTGTCCTGCTTCCTGGTGGAGACAAATGGATGAATTCTTCCTTGGTTTAATTTTTACCTGGAGAAACATCTTTTATTAAGGGCTAAGCACTCAGTGAGTGAAACAGTGCTTGACCACCCATAATCCTGCTAAAGATTAGAAGAGTAGGAAAAGAGATGAAAAAAGCTACCTCGATGGTCACCAGCTAAGTCCAACACCGCTCCTGCAGCTTCATGAGCTCCTCCTGCTGTGCCCTGATTTGTGAGGATGTATCCATTGGCAGAGTTTGCAGAGGAGGTCACAACTCGGACCATTGTAACAGTAGGAGCTTGTTGAACTACGTGAATGGCGTGACATGGAGGCTGTTGAGAAGTCACTATTGATGCTGGCATGTACGCCACTGGTTTTGCCACCAGCGTAGATGTTCGTGGAGGAACAGCCATAATCACTGGCTGGGCACTGACTGGAGATCCTAAACAGAGGAGAGAGGACCACATTAGCAGGAGAGGCAAAAGGCCTTCATTCATGTCATATGCACACTTCTAACCTGCATCATTGGCAGAAGTGGAGTAGGTAACAAAAAACTAGGGCTTCAAAAACACTCCATTCTTCTCTTTCCTAACTTACCAAAACTTTGCCTTCCACCTCAGCACATTTCTGTAGTCAAAAGCCACCATAAGTACATAAACAAAAAAGCTTTGCTTTATTTAACGAGCTCTGCCTTCCGGTTTCACGAGAAACACTCTATACATCAGGTCAGGTACAGCACACCTGACAAGCAGGGCTTAACAACTTACCAAAGCCCTGGCCACACCACCAGACATCTGCATAGCCAAGGTGATCTTATTCATAAGGCTGGTAAATCAGTGTGAGCAAGCTACGCACTGCCATGGCTACTGCGCTTTAGATCCACCTAGTTCTACGCATTCCTTTATCTCCTGCCCACTCATTCAAAGAGCAGTAAGAACAATGGCCTAAAGTTGCATATGCATCGTTACTCTCTAACAACAGAGTGGAAAGAGAGACCTAGATATTTCTGTAAGACACTGACAGAAGCACTCCTGCAGCGTCCTCGGCATGGCACTCGGTGCAAAGGAACAGCTACGCTTCTGTGAAACGAGAGCTACTCACCAGGTGCGCTCTGTGAATACCGATACTCTGGAACTGAGGCTAACTTTGACCCAAAGTCGTGATCGTGCGGAATGGGTGAGCCCTCCCGTGATAGGCACTCTGGAGTCTGTAGGCCACTAGAGCGAGGGGACAGCAGGCCAGGGTGAGTAGGGGAGGCAGGAGCACTCCTGAAACAGCGGAAGGTAGTGTTGGTAAACGTAGATGCATTTTGACCACAAGACAGCAGCAGAGACCAAGAGATACAGTTGGTACAGGATTCTGTAGCAGGACAGCTTTTCTGCCACACTACCCACCACAGCCTCACTGAGAGGAGCTGAAAGCCACACAATAGCCTCACAAAGGCTTTAGCACCAAATACTACCTCATTATTCCTGGCTGAAGGAAACTGGACCCTCCGGATTTAACATTTCATTTTAAGACCCTCTGCTGGAAGAGAACCTCCAAGTGTCTCAGGTTCAGATCAGTTTAATAATTTCGGTCCATCCTCAAAGGATTTTAATGATGAGGAGAGGAAGAAGAAGAAAGATTCAAGTGTCTGCCCCGTATATGCCCACAGAATAACTGTTCCCCCTTCTCCCCATTGCTTCCCTCACCAACCACTTTGTTCCCACCTCTGGTCCCATGCAGCCAAACACATAAGGAATGAAAATCTTCTTTAGTGACAAATGAGAGAGAAGCTGATCAGCTGAAAACCTCTCCTGTTTCCCTGCCCATTTTAACAAAAAATAAGAGGTGTGGGAGGAATGCTACATGAAACTGCTCCAGCTAGTGCTGAGATGCAAGGCCTATTCTCACAGCTACAGGGCTTAGAGAAAGTTGTCACTGCACACAGATCCTCTTTTGTAGTTACGCCACTGACTAGAGCAGCTACACTGAACAGCCCCCATTGCTCGACTGCTGACAACCACAATCAACCTGATCTTCCCTATAGGAGAGGGTTTTAAATACCACAAGATTTATTCCCACTATGATCTAATCCACATCTAAACACAGCTTTCCTGAAATGTGAGATTGGCATCTAAAACCACAGTGATAACTGCTTTGAATATCTCTGAAGTGATGCCAAAACATATCTGCTATTTGATGCATTTTTGTAGGCTGGTTCCGGATTTTTTTTTTTCCTGGTAAACACTTAAGAAGTCAGAGCAATTTTCAGATGACGCCTCAGGACTAATTATATTCCTCTCCAACTATAAACACAAGTGAAGGTTGTTCACTGTACTTTAGCAGAAGTTTGTTTGTTTTCTTTGTAATGTGTTTGTCACAGAGATAAGGGGAAATTCAAGTTACCTGGAGGACAGAGGCCCAAAAGGTGTTCGGAAGCAGGACACTCCTCTTTGCCTTCGCTTTCTAAATGCTTGCTCTACTAGTTTGGCTTCAGAGGCAGGGTCAATTCGCCAAAAGGAGCCTTTTCCAGGCTCCTCCTGGGAGCGTGGGACTTTAATAAAGTAACGGTTCAAGGAGAGGTTGTGCCGAATGGAATTCTGCAGGAAGCAGGGGAAGGAGGTGATTATTTTGTCATGAGGAAGCATGTAACAAAGATGAAGGGGTTTTGCCACACAGCTTGGAAAAAATAAAATCCATGCCACCAGAATTGGTGTTGAAGACACAAACGAGTCACTCAACTCAGACAGCTCCAAAGCCAGAGGAGAACTGCAACAGAAGAACTGGGGAAACGTGTCAGAGTTTCTGCTAACAATACTGAAAGACTGTTTTGCTTGGTCCTACCCCATCACTTCAATACATCTGGAGCCAGGCAGTGCAGTGACTCCTCTGTGGAAAGCAATGAAAGTAGAGCTTTTGCTGAGGCAGGGGGAAATCACTGTAAACCACATCACAACTCTCTCAGAAGACAGGCTTTATTTGGCAAGTGGAAAAAACTGCCTGAGTCTGTGCTAACTGCTAACCTGACAGATTGCTGGGGTGCCCAAACATGCCCTAAAGGACACTGCACCTCATGGCAATGGCAATGCAAGCCAGCCAATGTGCCCTCAGACAGCTGTTTCTCAGAAGAATCCATTACCTGTGTAGCACTAGACTAGCACAGCACGGCTCTCCAGACACGGACAGGACTATTGATCCTTTACACTGCAAAAGCCCATCTCTTGCCAGGTGTAGCACTGTCTTTTGGGCTTGCTGAGCCTCTCCCTAGCCCAGGTGTGCAAAACTCCATTCCTCTTCAATTTTCAAAACAGAACAAGAGCTTCTGTAGCAGCTTTAGACGAGCCCTTCACAAGTGAATGAAGCCTCACGACGCTACTGGCAGGGGAGGGGAAAAGGCAACTTCACTCTCTGTTGAAATATAGGTCTCTCTGAAGCAGGACACAGCAACTGGTTTGCAAAGCCCAATTCTGCTGAGCAGGTTAAGACAAGAACTGAATTCCACAATTAATTAGAACTGCAGGGAAAAGCCAGGGAGGTAGAAATGTATTTATTCCAACTGCACTCATAGTGCACCAAGCAGCTCTGCTCCTGCCAGTCGATCACAACAAAACCAGCAGCTGTGAGAGGTTTTCCAGCTGCATTAGTGTATTATATTCAAATGACAACACCCATTTAAAAGGTGTGATGCCAAGAAAAAGCCTGAAAGCAGGTGGAGCTGAGGTTTCTTGAACTTTGAAAACAGCCCTCGAGCGAACATTATACTTGATTTAGCATGTGTTAACTACATCCAAACTCTCCTATGAAGCTGGTCAGATTTCCTTTAATACCACAAGGAAGGCCCAGACTCATAGTTTCCCAAGCTCTCCTTTTGAGATTCAAATTTTGCCAGCTCTGACTTGGACAATGCAGTTGGTACGCTGAAAAAAACGAACCAACTGTGATTGGAGGCATTATAATTAAAAATGTGGGCTCAATTTTAGGCTGGACATCATCTACTTGGACAGACTGTACCAAACAAAGACAAGGAATAGGGAATATCAAGCAACTATCTGGACAGAGGAGTAACTGATAGCAAGGATGTGGAAGAATAAAACCAAACAAAAATGAAAGATGCATGAGTACAGCATTAAAAGGGCTTCAGAAACCAAAGAGCTCAATGCTAACAGACTACATTGCTCTAGAAAGCATTTAAAAAACCCAAACTCATCACCCACAAACAAAGCAGTTATGTTAAACAAATTCACTCTGGGAATAGTCAAAGCAGCTCTATTCCCAGTGCCCCAAATGTTTAATAAGTGCATTTCAAAGCAGATAAACCCTGTCGAAGTAGTTTAGAAGCTTGTCAGTATCAAGAACTCACCTGCCAGCCTTTGTCAGCAGTCCTGTAATATGGATAATGCTTGGTAATGTGGGCATAGATCCCACTTAGTGTTAATTGTCTGTCCTGTGCTGAAGATATAGCCTGCACAATTAGCTGAGCATAAGAATAGGGCGGCTTGGACTCGTCCTAAAGAAAGAAGAGCAAACAGAAGTTCAGTCACTAATAAGGAATTCCTGCACTAGAGTGTACCAGCAACCCAAACTGAAAACCACACTGGCCTGTAGTTTTCACAGATAAATAAGAAAGCATCAGGGGCAACTAAGGGTGGCATCATTCTCTTCCCTTTCTCTCCTGTTTTAGAACTGCCAGCTCCCAAATTTAGCACAACCAAGTGCATGCTGTGACTATAAGATTGAGACAAATTAAACAATCTCCTTCCTCCTCCCCAGAAACACACACCCAAAAAGCTAACTTGAATCAGATTCTGTTTCGCACTGAATTTACTGCACGTGCTTACACCAAGTACAAGGAACAGGATCAGAACAAGCAACTGGAAGCAGAGTTAGAAGGTGTAGTACATGTTCACTGCAAACTAAAACCCAGCTACAATGACACTTTGTTAGAAAGGTTTTATGTAAGCAGGCTGTCAGCTCTGCTCCCAGCAACAAGCCCAAGACGAAACCTGATCCTGTCCCTTCCCCTCTCCATCAGGATCTGTTTCATTCTAGGAACTTTAATTTGTTTGCCAGATCTTGTATTCCCAGCTCTACGTGTTACTCCATCAAGAACAACTCTTCTTGTCTCAAGGGAGAATTCAACGTACACAAAAAAAAGCCATTTAGCGTTGTGCTCCTCCTAATCCCAAATCAGGTGGTTTTGGATCTAACTAAACCTCTAACTTTGATCTGAAGATCAGCTCACCAAAATTAAATTTTAGCATTATAACTAAGTTGTTTTTTAATCTGAATCCTATTTGCTACTCTCCTCATTTAGTGCTTGCTTGACAGGCCTTTGTGTTTGTTTCGAAGTTACACTACAGATTTCTAATGACAAGGATCTGGTTTCTTTCCTTGCTTCCCTTTTCTCCAACTTGTGTTCTGCAAAATACCACTAAATTAACAGGAGAAAAGATGACTCAGAATGTTAATGCACCTCTGTATAGGTTGATTTATCAAACAAAAAAATAAATTATTCTTGCTTACCCATTTTTGTGAACAACTCGAATACATTTTGGGCAGCTAAGCAAGCAGAGTCATCATCTAACACTAATAAGAGGCTGGTTTGAAGGCATGGTCTCAACCCCCTGGAGGATACTGTATACAATGTCCTTATGGTCAGGGTATTTTTAGACCCCTTTTAACTGTATCCAGCACTGGCAATAAACTGCCAGGTCTTAATAACCCTCCCAGTGAGCATGGCTGGGTAAAGTAATGTGTCTCTGAACCTTTGGGCTGTCCCCGCCAGATGCATCTGCCTGCTGCTCTGATGCTGCTTTTGCAGCATACTCTGCTGCCAGCTGCAAATCCGAGGTAATGTTGTGAACAAAACGATATCCTGAGGATCCAGCACCACGTGGACTGGCCGGACAAGAGTTGGGAACACTGGAGACAGAAAAAAAGGAAACACAATTATTCATTATTTCATTTATTAACAAGACACCCAGTTCTTACTCTCTAAGGTACAGTAAAGTTCGTGGGTCACAGAAGCAGATATGTACTAGATTTTGTTTCTGTCCCTGTGGCTTATTCAAAGCAGAGATAGACTGAGAAAAAAGGAATAAAGGATCAAATTGGCATTTCTGCAAAATCCTGACACCTGCCACACACACTTTCTGCAATCACAAGACAGTAGAGTCTCAAAATATTAAACAATTCCTGTGTTCAGGGGAGCACTTAAACCGACACACTGTGACAGGGATGAATTCTTTACTAAATAGTTTGCTATTGTAACTTGTGAACAAGCACGACTCCACTCTCCTTGTACCACAGGTAATATTTAATTAATCCTAACAGATACAGGCTACATTCTTTTACATCAGAGTTAAAGCACCCACCACAGGCATCTGCTGTGAAGGGCTCTGTCTAACACAACACTTGAGCTTTAGAAGATCATATCCTGATCAGCGCCAAACAAGTCAGAGATAGGCATTTCCTGGATTCACCGGCAGCAGTTAATAAAAGGGAGCTGTAATCACTAGTATGCAATACAGAAGGCAGCTCACTCATCAGCTTCTGGGAAGACAATATTCAGTCAAAGGGCCACCACAAGATGGCATGACAGGAACAGCAACCGAGGAAGACAGCCGTGCTAGGGCTGATCAAAAGCTGCACAAACAAATAAAAAGTGGCTGTAATTTGCAGCAACAGTGAGGCACACCGGAGTGCTACGAGATGAGAACTCATCAGAAAGGCTTGTCTAGGGGTCACACATCTTTGGTTTACAGGGTGAAAGGATAGAAGAATAGGGACGATCTGGGAATTGTCTATCCCCTGTTCTGCGCTGTCCGGCATCCAGGGGTGCCACGTCAGAGCAGCAAGACACAGCTGAGTCCCAGGATGACCTGTGTCTTCTGCATGAGAGCGGAGAAACAATGAATAAGAAAGCAAAACAATACACAAAAGATTTACATAGCAAAACAAGCAGTTCAAATTGTATGAGAAGATGCAAACTGAAGCCCACAGCTGGGAACTATAGAGTTCAGTAAAACTGGCATAAACAACCCTACCAGTCAAACGCCCAGCAGCAGTGCTAACCCTGACACAAATAAATGCAGTCACTGATGCTCAGCAGAGCACTCTGCTAAATGCTGCACAGAACAACCCCCCAGAAATCAGTCCCTTCCTCAAAAAGGTGATTGGTTAAATAGCTTCCCCCACAAGTACCTACACATGTGGACGGCCAACCCTTGTTTGCTCACCGAGGAAACCACTTGGGCAGAAGCACTGTGCCAGGGTAAGGAACGACCGTTTCCTAGCAGGGTCCAGCCTGTAAGCTGAGAAGTGCTGCTTCTCCTTGTGGAGTCTTTGCAAATGGCTGCAGCGCTGAGCTCAGCACAACACAGACTGGTTTCGTTCAGAAGCGAATTACAGGACTGGGGGGGGGGGGGGGGGGGGGGG
>VWYK01067386.1:2125-13816 GCA_013399775.1 Semnornis frantzii
CATATTTTGCACGCCTCTCGCTGCACGTGTCTCACTGCATGCATTTTGCTGCGCATATTTTGCATGCCTCTCGCTGCACGTGTCTCACTGCATGCATTTTGCTGCACATATTTTGCATGCCTCTCGCTGCACGTGTCTCACTGCATGCATTTTGCTGTGCATATTTTGCTGCACATGTTTCGCTGCATGTGTCTCGCTGCACATGTTTCACTGCATGCATTTCGCTGCGCACATGTCTCGCTGCACACATCTTGCTGCCTGCTTTGAGTCGTGATACAGGTGCTTAAGAAATTGTATCATAGAAATCTTCTCCTTGTGATAGCTGTAGGTACCTTGAGGTTAATGTCATGCATAATGAAGCTTTACCAGCTCACTGCCACCTCCCTTGGGCTCCACAAAAACCTCCTCTTTTTGTATGTGAAAGGCCTTCTTTGCCTTCAAAAAGATGAAAAATGTCTCCACTTGAAATAGTTGAATTTTCACTCATTCACTCATGAAATGCTTTGGGTTAGAAGGAACCTTTAAAGGTCACTTAGTCCGACCCCACTGGTTGGTGGTGTTCTCTCCTAAACTCGGTTTGTGTTTTCTTAGGACTTTTTAGTACTTTTCTGTAATACATAAACACAGCTTAAACACTATTAAAAACTATGAAGAGAATAATTGCAACACAAAGTAAGAGCTCCCAGGTGCACACAGTGTTATTTCAGTGAGCGGTACAGCTTGCTTATTGTCTCCACACTTAGGTATCAGATGATGACTCTTACGCAAGTGATATCAGTGATAATGTGTCAGAAGATAATCTGAGCAATGACCTGGAGAACGAAAGACAAACCTTAGGTGAGTTCAGTGTTTTGTTATGTTTTGAGAATTCTTTTTGCTTGGGCTTTTTTTTTTGTCTTCTGGTACTAGAAATAATTTGTTAGAGGTTTTGAGATGTAAGCCCCCTGTGTTTTTTCTCTTTCAGCCTCAGACTTGGTTTTGAGCAGTACATTCTGGCTAACCCAAGTAATGGGGCCTGGGCACCACCGATGAAGCAGAATGGTCAAATCCTGATTTTCTCGGCTCTGGTGCAATTTCCACTCCTTTTGAGTTCCTTTCATGGCAAGAGGATTTTTCAAAGCAGCAAGACCTAGCTGCTTTCTTGTTTTCGGACAGTAATCTTCTTGGCACCCTCTTTTTTTTCAGTTTGTGATTTAAAAGCTGCAGAGTTCTGTTGTTTTTAGCAGAGCCATGTTTAACAGACCATGAGAAGAATTACACACTGCCAGGCCTTATATATGACCACAAGGATTACTTGTTTGCATGTTCTAATCATCTAGTCTTGTTGGTAAATATGCTCAGTTAACTGTCTTGCTAATTTAATTAGAATCAGAAAAAGGTGGGGAAGAGTTGTTCACAACTGATTTTGTGTCTTTTGACTCCTTTCAGCTAACTGCAGTGTTATTCCTACTATTTTTATCTTCAAAACTGCTGAGCAGTCATTTACCAAGAAACTCACTTAGTTTCCTGGTCATGTCTAGGAACCAGTGGATCCCTACAAATCTGCCTATTTTTTAGGGCCTAGAGATCTCCTGTATTCTGTAACTGTTGGAAAAATGAATCACAGACACACCCACGCTGGCACAGCCCCTCAGCATCACCAAGCCCAACCTAGACCCCTACTCTGCTTAAACTTCGCCTTAAACCACAGCCCCAAGCACCACATCCAAACCAGCCTGAAACACAGCCAGGGATGATGACTCCACCACCTCCCTGGGCAGCTCATTCCAGTCCCTGACCACTCTCTCCATGAAAAACTTTTTCCTAATGTCCAATCTAAACCTCCCCAGCCTCAGTTTCAGGCCACCCCCCTTGTTCTGTCTCCAACTGCCTGTGAGAAGCCACCAGCAGCAGCCTCTCCACAATGTCCCTTCAGGTAGCTGTAGACAGCAATGAGCTCTGCCCTCAGCCTCCTCTTCCTCACGCTAACCATCCCCAGCTCCCTCAGTTGCTCCTCATAAGATTTATTCTCCAGGCCCTTCCCCAGCTTTGTTGCCCTCATCAGGACCTACTCAAGCACCTCCACATCACTCCTGTATTGTGGTGCCCAAAACTGAACACAATACTCAAGCTGTGACCTCACCAGAGCTGAGTGCAAGGGCACAATCCCCTCCCTGCTCCTGCTGGACACAGCATTTTTAATCCAAGCCAGGATGCCATTGACCTGCTTGGCCACCTGGGCACACTGCTGGCTCAGATTCAGTTGTTTGTGTATTAAAGCCTCCAGATCCCTTTCTGCCAGCAGCTCTACAGCCACACTGCCCTCAGCCTGTAGTGTTGCTTGCGGTTGTTGTGACCCAAGTGCAGGATTTATTTTGAAAGGCAGAACACAGATTGGTTGATCTCATGATCTGGACCTCAGAAAACTGTAGTGGTGCAGCTGTTCATATCAACAAAGATGATCACTGAAACTCATCTGTATTAACAGCACCTCCACATGCCTCTGGTACCTGCTATTTCTGTGCTTTGGGCAACCTGCCACTCCCATTAATAGCAAACTAGATTTCTTTTTCCTACAGGGTTTTAGCTGAACTACAAATTAAGGGATTATGATCAAATCCTCTGCCCACTGTAATGTAGGAAAGTCAGATCAGATGAAGATAAAGGTCTGGTTTGGCCTTAAAAGTCATTGAGTCTAGCTGGAGGTCAGATGTGTTGATCTTCTTCAGTATTGTTGCTGGCTGTTCTCACAGCTCCTGCAAGACTGCATGAGGGGTTTGCTTTGGTGTTGGTGGTTGTTTTGTTTGGGTTTGTTGTTGTTGTGGTAGATTTTTGTGTGTAGTTGTTGGGATTTTTGTTAGTGTTTTGGGTGTGGGGTTTGGTTTGGGTTTTTTGCTTGTTTTGTTTTGTTTGGATGGGAATGGGCAAACATCCCTGTATATAAAATTTGGTATCCAGGTACATTTAGTTGTTTCTCTGCATTTTTGTCATTGATCTATCCCAATTAATGGGATGGTCCAGAATATGTAGTTCAGTTGATTAATATTCTGCTTTTAATCAAAAGCTGTCAAGGGACATAACAAAATCCCAATTTAAAGAGCTCTTTTGAACAAGGATACATTTCTAGCATTTAATTCCTTCTCCAGATGTCATCTTAGTCCTTAGGTATCTAATGGAACATCCTTTTTGACCCCTTCTGATATTAAATGCATTTTCCCAAGAGGGGCAAGTATAGGACCAAGCTCTGAAATCTTACCCATGTGATTGTTTGGGGTATGTGTGTGTCTGTCTGTCATTCATTGCAGCCATGCCATTTCTTACAAAACTAGAGAGTTATGTTGCAGATAGTTCACCTCTCCCTGTTAGAGTAGCTTGGACATCTATGCTACCAAGGAGTTTTACTTTGTGAGTGGCAGGAAAGATGGAAACTTCTTCCTCAAAGATTGCACTTGAAAACCTCCCTCTGAGGCATAGGTTAGCATACATGGCAGTGATGGAGCAGTCAGCCCTTGTGCTGCTCTGTGCTTTGCCATTGCTGGAAGCACTCATGCTTATGGCAGTGGAAATACTCTTTGAAAAGGTGCAGTTGAAGGCAGTGATTCTTCAGGCGGGTACAGCACAGGGAGGATATACTGCCCAGTGCTGCTTTAATTCCTCCAAGACAAAGCTGTGTGAGGAAAGCCAGGTGAGGACAGGGATTGCCAGACTGAGGCTACAACTGCCAGTCTGCAAATGGTAACTGGTTCTAGAGCAGGAGCTTCCTGTGTGTTTCTAGGAGATAAAGTATTTTCTCATCATGCAACTGTATTCCTCTCTGAAAGGAGATTGATGTACAGCTAAGCAGTGTAATCACTTTAGACTAGCTGAGGAAGCTTGGAGCTCTATTTTGATCTGCCACAAATCATTTCATAGCACACTTAGAACTATTTATCCTGTTCTGATTGCTTTGATGTAGCAACACAGACCTCAGATGTTCACGTCAAGGACTCTTGACTCTTATCTTTAGCAAACCCTTAGTTCCACAGCTGGTTCAGCTTCCCCACCTTTAAAACAGGAGATTTCTTCATCAATATCTGGGCATATCTGAAAGCTAATGTCACTGGAATTTGCTAAATGCAGGCACTGTGGAAAAGCTTGAATGTAATTCTGTGCTGCAGTGCATTTCCCTGGTAGCAGTACTCAATGAAAGCAATGCAAGACAGGTAGGAGTTGTTACTATGCTTGGCTCTCTAAGTTGTGCCTTGTCTTATGACAAATGTCAGCCTGATTGAAGCTCTGTCAAGGAGGGAGGTTTTATGTCCCTCAAACAGAGAGGAATTCATCTCTGTTATAAAATAGTTCTGATATTTACACCTTCACATTCAGTAGAAACCTGAGCCTTTCTTAAAGGGGAACACACCAGATGTACCTTGCAGGGAAACTAAAATCTTCTTCTGAATTTCATCATGTTTGTAACAGGCTGCATTCAGACCACAAGTGAAATACCAGAATGAATTGTGAGGACGATTGCATGTCAGTGTAGATTGGCAGAGGGGTTTTAACTGAGTAAACCACCAACTGATTTGCTCTGCCACTTCCTTCCTTTCCAGACTGCATTTCTGAAAGCGGAGCGGGATGCAATTCTAAACGGAGAACCTGTTTGCCAGCTCCCTGTCCTAACACAAGTAACATCAGCCTGTGGAACATCCTGAGAAACAACATAGGAAAGGATCTCTCCAAAGTGGCCATGCCCGTTGAGTTGAACGAGCCACTTAACACCCTTCAGCGGCTCTGCGAGGAGCTGGAGTACAGCGAGCTGCTGGACAAAGCAGCGCATACCCCCAGCCCCTTTGAGCGGATGGTGAGGGTGTGCTTCCAAATACTTGGTAACCTGCACTCTAATTAGAATAATCATCAAAACAGTCTGCCACAGACACGAAGGTGTTCTCTCCCATGCCTCTGTTCCCTCCCAGCTGAGAGGCAGACTCTCCCAACCTCTGTCTGTGTGCAGTTTCCCACTGTTTGCGATGCTTCTGCTTCATTCCTGTTGCTCTGTCAGGTCTCTCCCCTCAAGCTGCTTGCTGTGCTGCCAGCTTAAAGGGCTGGCTCGCAGCTCCTGCTCTGTAAGGTGAAGCGTTTACAGCAAAAAGGGAAGAGTACACTAATATACTTCCCTCTTGAGCATGAAAGCTATCATTGTTATTTTGCAAGGGTGTCTAACTGGGTAACACATCTGTGGGTGCTGTGGATCCTCATCTTGTGGCAGTGTAAATGCTCTCGTTGCACAAGTTCAGAGATTGAATCCCCTTCAGAATGCCTCTTTTATGAATGACTGCAATTACTGTGCCACAGGCAGCAGTCATTTTGCCTGAGGAATTTCTCAGAAGACGCTGTGTCTTCCAGCCCTGCATTTCCAAGCTATCTTTAACCAGATGAGCTCCCTGTGCTTTATTAACAGGTTTTGTGAAGTTTTGGGGTGGATCCAAAACGTTCAGGATCTCAAAACCTGGCAGTGTGGATGTGTGTTGGGTACCCTGATCATGTCATCATCTGCCAGTGCAGAATCCTGAATTCAGCATTTGATAAAAGAGCAAGAGAAAAGAGCATTTCAGAGCTACTCAGTGTGTGAGCCTGTAAACACAGCATTAAAATGTCTCCAAATTTTCTTAAGTGGAGGCTAGAGTTTGGCCCTTAAACTGAACTCAGCCTTTGCAACTCAATGTATCATATATTAAAATGAAGTTATCAATGGATGTAAATAGCCATTTTGCAAGTGCTGTTTGGAACACCTCATGCTCCACTTTGACACTCTGCAAGGGTTACACTTCAGTCTTTGCTCTCACTGCAGAGGCTGTGGTTATTAACTGAGGTTTGGTGCATAGGGTTTTTTGTTTTCTTCAGAACATAAGTTAAAAGGAAAAGGAAATGAGCAGTGGTTGTTCATATGGGAATAAAAAGAATCCTTTTCCGTCCTTCCCACACCCAAGCAGCTGGAAATTACCTCAGGATGGAGTACTCTTTGCCTTTGAGAAATTCCTCAGGCAAAGTGAATGCTGCCTGTGGCACAGTAATTGCAGTCATTCATAAAAGAGGCATTCTGAAGTGGATTCCACTTCTGAAATTGTGAAATGAGAGCATCTACACTGCCACAAGATAAGGAGAAAGGGACAAAATGGTGCACAAAGAGACCTGATTTGAACAGCCCTCAGGTTCAGGGGGAATTGTGCTTGAGCTGACTGCAAGGGAATGGAAGGACTACCTGGTTCTTGATCATAATCAAGAAAATAATTGTCTCTAGGTAATAGCACAGCACACTAAAAGGCAATTCCACCCAAACTACAGTAGCAGTGCACAGCAGACTTGGTGGAAACTCAGCCAGTGCCTTCTGTGCCAGGTTCAGGAGAAGGGGAGGTGGCAGAGCCAAGGAATGGCAGGGCAGGGCTGTCAAAGCCACCTCTAATACAGAAATCTGGTAATGGTTCTTAGGTGCTTTGAGCTGCGTGTGGAATGCTAAGCCATTTCAAACAGTTTCCAGGAAGGCTCTTTTCAGTTAATGAAAGTTGCAGTATTTGACCCAAACAGTTCCATCCTTGAACCCTTGAGTGACTCTCTGAAAACTGAGCAGTTCTTCAGTATGGGAGCTAGGGCTTAACTTGCAGGAGGCAAGCAAGTGGTGGGAAGAATACAGAACTGATGGCAGGAGAAGACTCCTGTTTGGTTTTTTTTCTTCCTCCCCTTCTTAAATTGGAATGTTTAGTAAAAACCTATGCATGGCTGTGGTACATAAATGAGTGAAAATGTCCCATCTTTTGTTCTCAGGTGTACATAGCTGCATTTGCAGTCTCTGCATATGCCTCCAGCTACTACCGAGCTGGAAGTAAGCCATTTAACCCTGTGCTGGGAGAAACCTACGAATGCAGCCGTGAAGATAAAGGCTTCCAGTTCTTTGCAGAGCAGGTACCTGATAGCCTGTTTAGTTCCTCTGGAGTGACTAGCACTAATGAATAACCCAGGCCCAGCAAAACTCAAGGGATGTTGCAGAACTACAAATTCAGAAAATTGGGGTTTGAGGAAATTCTGCTGACTCTGGGGTGACAGCCAGCAGCTGCCACTTGAGAAGGCAAAGGCTGCCTGCTCCAGTAAGCAGATAACTTGGGTAAGCAGCCTGCAATTCCCCATGCTGGAATCTGATCATGACTGCAACCAGCATTTGCATTCTGGTCATTTCCTTTCGTCTGTGAGCATTAACAATGATGTATCCTTAGCTGTTCAGTGTCTCTTGAAACAAATGCATTCTTTGTGTGAGTCAGCTAGCACTTTCTGTGGCACCATGAGTATTTCTGCCTCCTGCACTTTGTGGGCTAAGCCTTTAAAATCTGGTGCTGCAGTTTAGTTGGTGAAGGATGTATCTCATGCACCAAGGGCTGTTTATGAAAATAATTCCTCATTAGAAGAATAATTATTAAATATGGGTGAAAGATATTAACTCTAAACCAGTCAAGTTACCCAAATCACCAAGATTGAGATGTAAAAAGAGTTAAAACTTCAATAATCTGGTGCCTAGCAGAGTAATTGAAAGCTGCTTCATTCTGTCTAGACATGACCAGAAAAGTTACCAGAAGTACAGTGTGCAAGGGTGTGCAACCTGGAAGTTTGATCAGAGAAAGCCTTCCGAGAGGCTTGCTTTAGGAAATGGAAACTGAGAATCTTCTGAAGATTCAGCCTTTTGTGCCTTAGTTTTCACTGACAAAAAGAGAGTGGTGGCACCTTTCCTTAGGTTTGGGAAATGCCACAGACACCAGTGACATGAAGGGAGAGAAAAAAAGGCAAAACCAGACAAAGCAAAAATCAGATTGCAGGTTCATGTAGTGCCCCTGGTTCTTCATGCTGTTCCCTGGGTTCTGAGAGGATGTGTACACAGCACTGCAGTTAGCAGCCTAACACCAAATGGGAGCAACAGAGTGGGGAGTCAAGACTGGTACTGAGCTGACCCTTAGACTGAATGAAAGGAAGAGCCACTGAGGATTGGGTAAATCACTCTGCTTTTCTAAAAGGGAATGTTAACACAGGAGGGGGCTTGGGCTGTTAGCAGCTACTGCTCAGACAGCTGCATTCAGTGACATGAGTGCTGAAGTTACTGTGGTAGTGCAGGCTGAAAGAATATTGAGAGGGCAGGGCAGGAAAGGTACTTCATGTAGGCTGCAAGCATCAAATGTTTCTGCATCAGGAACTGCTGCTTACTGCTTATTGAAGCATTTGGATGTTCTCTCTAGATAACAGTGCAGAGAGTGATCCATGGGCAAAACACATGGAGTAAGGGACTCTGCTCTGTCACTAGGATAACTCCACAGAGCTCCATGACCTTACTCTGGAATTATAACAGTTTAAGGGAGAGCTAAATTTAACCCATGAATTATAGTGACATCTGGGGTTAATCTGAGAGCAGTGTGTGCATAGAGAAGGCACTGCTCTTGGTGGATTAGGGCATAGCCCAAGGCAATTACCACTTCTATCTGGTTGGTTGGGGTTTTTTTTAAAGCCAAGTAAAGGATGTTCAGTAAATAACTGGATGTCTACAGAAAAAACAACCAAAACAACCCACACAAAACCAAACAAACACCCACCAAAAGCTTGGTGGTGTATCTGCAAAATGAGCAACAAAGAAGAAAGTAAAACACTTGAGCCATGTAGGTGGTTAAGAAGTTAAATTCATAGTGGGAAATAGAAATCTGACTTGAAAATTAAGTTGTCCTTGCAAGCACTCAACATCAAATTGTTGGTCCTGGTCAGTTTTTGGTTTCATTCATCTGGGAGGGAGAATTTACAGCCCAGGAGGAGCAGCTGCTTTCACTTCATGCAGTTGCTTTATTTCCTTTGAACAGTCTGCACTGTGCATTTGTTACAGCCCTCGCTTTGCTGTTTTGGTGGTTGCCCTAATTTAGGTGCATGCTCTTAGCCAAAGCTGACAAACTGCAGTGTGTGTGGTTAAGAGTTTCATGCTAGAAACACCTGGGGTGCCACTGCTGCAGTAGGAGGGGGTGCTGCAAGAATTTCATGGGTTGATTAGTTTTTTCCCCCCACCTGTAGCCCCCTCAGAGATACTGCAGTGTCCCTTCCATCATAGTCAGAGCTTCAAGGTACTGAAGAGTTTGACTGACCCTTTGGCTTTATTTTTGTCAGTGCTCAAGGTGCAGCTCCTGTTAATATGTGAAGGTGTCCTAGGGATAAATGTAATTCTTACCCTAGAGGCAATGCACAACATACACAGTAGGATTTTCACTCAATGAACAGAATTCACAGACCTTCAAAAGAGAGTTTCCATTTCTTTCCACACTTAGGTCTCAGTACCTTACCGATTTCACTGACTCCCTCTGCAGGACACATCTGTAAAAGGAGAGGAAATGACCAAACTGTAAATGCAGTATCTGAATGAAAAGTGAAGGGCAAAAGAAGACCCAAAGCAGAACAACTGTTCAGGTGTTACTACATTCAGCTTATTTTCCCACTTTTGTGTCTTACTCTTAGGTCAGTCACCATCCACCTATTTCTGCATGCCATGCTGAGTCTGTGAATTTTGCTTTTTGGCAAGGTAACTATTCAGTCTGTCACTGTTTTACAGTGTTCATAATGTTTCCATTGTATGTCTAACATGAAGTATCCAGAATCTGGGGAAAAGTGAAATTCTCTGCTTCACTTGTGTTAGGATGACCTTAAAACCTGCTAGCCTATGCTTACTTACATGTTGCTGGTTTGGATGCTCTGCCATCACAATAATGTTGGAGGCTTTTAGAAAGCATTCATTATTCTCTTCACCCACAAATATCTCCATTTATTTAAAATCAGGTCTGTTCTGGGAGTGATTGTGTAGGAAAGAAGAATCATACCTCAGGTTCTTGATAAAATCAACAATTTGGAGCACAGCTTGAAAAACTGCAAGCTAAATCCTGAGCCTTGGCAAATACTAACCAAAAATGAACATGGCAGCAAAGAGGAAAAAATATTTCCCTTGTCTTTTCCTGCTGACATTATTACAGGATGGAGGATTTCTTTTCATTTGGCTGCTAGCATCTTGTTTCAAAGGAAACCTAGAATCATAGAATGGGAAGGTTGGAAGGGACCTCAAGGATCATACAGTTCCAACCCCCTGCCATAGGCAGGGACACCTCCCACTAGCACAGGTCACTCAAGGACTCATCCTGCCTGGCCTTGAACACCTCCAGGGAGGTTGTGGAGCACAGAAGCACCCAACGTGATCAAAGATCAAAGATTCTGTGCTCCACAACCTCCCTGGGCAACCTGTGCCAGTGTCTCACCACCCTCACTGCAAACAACTTCCTCCTAACATCCACTTTCAATCTCCCCTCTGACACTTCAAACCCATTCCCCTTGTCCTGCCATTCCCAGACCTTGGCAATAGTCCCTCCCCAGCCTTCCTGCAGCCCCCTTCAGATCCTGCAAGGCCACTCCAAGCTCTCCNGCAGCTGGGCTCTGAGGAGAGCAGAGCCAAGGGGCAGAATCCCCTCCCTTGCCCTGCTGCCCACACTGCTCCTGCTGCAGCCCAGCACACAGTTGGACGATCAAGATACTTCTTGACATTGAAGCAGATGAAGTAAAATCAGTACCTGTGGGATGACAGCACTACTCTAGCAGTGTTGCTGAGGAATGTCTCCCTTTCAGCTGAACAGATAAGATGCTAAGTCAAAAGGTCTTTGCACACAGAAAGAACTCACTAACAGTCTGCCTTGCTGATCAACTCCATGCTAACCTATACAGTCCCCACAGTACTCACGAGCTGCCTGTGTTGGGAAAAAAATCACTGTGCAGGTATCCTGTAAGTTCAGCTCAAAAAGCTCATTTGGAAACAAATCAAACAAAGGCCCTGAGGCTCTGCAGTACCCTGACTGAGTCTCCTGCACTCATCAAGACCAAATCTCAGACTATTTCTCATTGGTCAAATTCTCAGCTCTCATCTTTACAGAGGAGCTTTCTTCTCTAAATGCAAATGGTTAAATATTTAGAGTGACAGCCATTGTCAGCCTCTGATTAAACAAATCAGGCTCATCACTTTGATTAAGACAGGCTACTACCTAGGCTGAGCTGCAGTTTGCAGTCACTGAATACATTTTTGGTCAGCTCTGCTGTTTGGGTAAGACAGAAGGACTCATGTCCCTGTAATTTCTTTTTGCTTTGTTTACAAAGCAAAGAACTATATTGAATAATGGAACCCAGACTAATGACAGAGTTCCAATTACTGTTCAGCCTGGTTCCATCTGTAATAACTATAATCAAGCCAGTGGAGCCAATCATAGCAGAATTAAAGGTTCTGATATGACTACAGCATGATCTGACAAACCTCTAGCTGAAGTATTTTAGCTGAGTTAAAAGGCACAGTTATGTTCTGTGTACACTCCAAAATTATCTAACCACACAGGTGCTGTGACTGGCTGACATCTGCAGCAGCAATACACAGGGCTCCAAAATAATTGGGTGGGTGGGGAATGGCTGAGAGCAGCCCTGAGGAATAGGCCCTGGGGGTCTGGGGTGATGAAAAGCTCAAGATGAGGCTGCAGTGTGAGTGCAGCCCAGACAGCAACTGTGTGCTGGGCTGCAGCAAGAGCAGTGTGGGCAGCAGGGCAAGGGAGGGGATTCTGCCCCTTTGCTCTGCTCTCCTCAGACCCCACCTGCAGTCCTGGGTGCAGCTCTGGAGCCCCCAGCACAGGAAGGACATGGAAG
>VWYK01067386.1:13836-32884 GCA_013399775.1 Semnornis frantzii
TGGATGAGTCCTTGAGTGACCTGTACTAGAGGGAGGTGTCCCTGCCTGTGGCAAGGGTTTGGAACTGGATGATCCTTGAGGTCCCTTCCAACCTTACCATTCTGTGATTCTATGGAATTAGAACCCAGAAATTGTCTCACCTATGCCTCTGACTAAACTTGTCTTTTTTTTTTTTTTTTTTTATTGACTCTTCCCATTTCAGATGTGAGATGGAAAAACAAATTCTGGGGCAAGTCCATGGAAATTGTTCCAGTTGGAACAACTCATGTAACTCTCCCAGCGTAAGTGCCGCAGCCGCGCGCTGCTCTTCGCTCAGGCGCAGACCTCCGTGCACACTCTGGGGCCACAGCTCTCCAGATGGGAACATGCTGTGCAGCATCAGACCCTTGGCAGATTTAGTGCTTAGATTAAGTTTAACAGGTAGGGAGGAAGGAAGAACGTGGACAAAGGCCACCAAACCAAAAGCAGAAGTATAAAAGAGAAGCACTAACTCAGCCAAAGGTTAGAGAAACCACCAGAAGATGAAACAAAATAAAACCCATTCCTGTCTATCCTGAAAAGAGCAAAGTTGCTATTCTTGTACTTCAGTTGAATTTCAGGCTTTACAGTTGTGGGTTTTTTTTTTTTCCTTAACTCACAGGGGAAAGTTGCATGGTAGAGGAAGCTCTGGGTTCCTTTGCTTGAATGTAGGTTTGGGGACCAGAGTGTTTGTTGGTGTTCCTCTGTTTGTACAGACCCTGGCTCCATGGGGTCCTGGCTGTAAGTGAGGCCATTAGCTATAATCCCTGCAAGGTAACTGTAGTGAGTGATGCACAGAAACAGTTGCCTGTCTGATGTTTATTATACAAGGAAGTAACCAACCATTGTAGTTGAGCATGGTTTAAAAGAAACCCCAGAAGTGCAGAGTTCCTGTTCTGGCTTGTCAGAGTGCCCATTACAGGCCAGCTACTAAGATCCCTTCAAACCTGACCTGTGCTCATCATGTTTGCAAAACCAGAGGTCTAAAAGCTGAGCAGTGTCCCAACCACATCTGCTTTCCAAAGAGAATCTACAAAGTTAAGCATTCTGCCATCTGAGGGAAAAGAGCAATGAACCCAGCACTTAGCAGACTACAGATGCCTGTTAGTGTGGGTAAAATGGTGATGCAGCAAATGGTATCTAAAAGGTAATGTCTAAAAGGTTGTGTTTGTGGTGGCCAGCTTAAATTTCTGGGTTCAGGGTGTGAGTGAGGGTTCAGAGGCAAGCTAGTAAGTGAGGGCACATGAGGGCTGATGCTCTGGAGAACAATCTGACTGATATCTGGTCTCCACGTCCTGGTTTGTATCCCTGTGTATCTGGTACAGAATTTGGTACAAAAATGACACTAAGACTGTAGGCAAAACTGAAGCATTAAGGATTTGGGGTTTTTTGAGCAAATACAGTATTTTCCACATGCATGACAGCCTGTGACCTGCAGGCAGGGGCAGGAAAATTGGGGTAAACTGGCTACATACCTTTGAGTCTGTAAAAACTGCCCTTGTGCCTACTCCAAGAATGCAGCAAGTGAAAGCAAGTGAGTCAGGGAAGGGAAGATTCTGATATTGCCATGGGATGTGGGCAAACTGCTAAGTTTGGAAGTTTACCCAGTAGCAACTTGGCTCTCAGTACCCCAGAACAAATGGTACAACATGTGTCTTTGGGAGACTCCTTTGCTTGAGGTTTTATAAAGCTCTAAGAACATCTACACCTTTAATAAAAGGTAAAATGTTGTATCACTAACTGGTGTTTGTTCACCTCTTCCTGTCTGCTGTCTTCCAGTGTGCAACTGCAACCCAGTGAGAACTTTTGCTCTTGCCTGCAGCATGCAGACAGGCCAAGGCCTGAAAGCTTGAGCCAAGCTCATTCCCCTCACTAAGTCATCTGATGACTCCAGTGGCTCAAGCCCTTTTATTTTCAGTTATCACTGTGTTCCAAGCTGTGAAATGGGCACTTCAGCCAGGAGAAGACTCTAGAATAATTGCTTTGGGGAAACTTAAAACTGGTAAAGAGGGACAAGCAAATTGAGAGAAAATGAATTCAAGACCAAAGTTTGTAAGTGGAAGTGAAAAGGGTTTGCTGGGAGACAGAGTGGTTGTCACAGGGTTTGTTTTTGAGAAGGTGTGAGACAAGAACTGAAGCATTCCTGGGGGGAAAAAAAATAATCAGTACAGGTTGTATGAACTCCTTTGAACATGGCATGATTTTTTTTTTGCATGACACTTTTCTTACAGCTTCAAAGATCATTTTGCTTGGAACAAGGTGACATCTTGCATCCACAACATTTTAAGTGGGCAAAGATGGATTGAACACTACGGAGAGATCATCATCAAGAATCTCAATGATGACACTTGCCACTGCAAACTGACTTTCATTAAGGTAACTTCAGCAGCCACCATGTTGGCTGTGCCTTTTCTAGCAGACACAGCAGTGGGTGGGTGATCTGTGCAGAGGCTCAGTACAAGTGCTTAGGAGCTGTACTTTCCTCTAGCTCAAGTGCAGTTACCTGTGGCTCTTTGAGAAAGTCCAGCTCTGAAGGGACTGCTGCTTGCTAGGTGAAGGCAGACAGGACAGTGAAGGACTCACTGCAGAGGTGGGAAACTGTGAGGGAAGGAAAGGAAGGAATCTGATGAAAAACCTACTCTTTGGTGAGAGAGGAGGGCACAAGGTGTCTCCTGACAAGGCAGATTGCTAACCCATTGGCTTGTGCCAGGCTTGCATGCCTCCAGCAGCTGTAGAAGCAGGGCTTATGCAGGGTGCTCCCCTAGTGCTCTTTTCTAGCCCTTTGCAGGTCCTTGGCAGGGGCTGGGAGAGGTTGTGGCGTCAGGTGAAGCTTTTGCTTCAGTACAAGGTGTTTAGATGTGACTTGCTCAGGAAATGCCCTCATAACTGAAGTGAAAATTAGGTTTCACCAATAGATGGCTTCTTCCTAGTGAAGGAAAATCAACAAAGAGCTATGCTTTATCTAGCACTGCCCCTAAAAAAAAAGACAACAGTGAGTGAAATTCTCAGTGCTAGCACTTTAATAAGCTGATGGATAGCACTAGTAGCAGTCATTTGCATATGACACCATAAAGCACACCTAAATGAATAGTTCTGATTTCAGAAAGCTGCTCGAGGTACACCCTGGGACATGGGAAAATCAGGTACACTGCTTCTTTCATGCATCATTTTGTCCCCCTTCTTTCTCTGAACCCTAGGCAAAGTACTGGAATCCAAATGCACACGAGATTGAAGGCAGTGTGGTGGATAAAGCTGGGAAAGTTGTGCACAGACTCTTTGGGAAGTGGCATGACAGCTTATACTGTGGGACAGCTTCATCTGCCAACTGCATTTGGAGAGCAAGTCAGTGATCAGAATGGCTAACATAAAGAACTTAGGATCTGTTTAGCAATAAGCTTCCTATTTGAACCTCTCTACTGGGCCCTAACTTCTTGTTATTCCTATGTGGAATAGCAGATTTGTGTCGAGCAGTTTAAATGTACACCAGAAGAATGCATCACCTAACTAATCCTGTCAGTTCCTGCACTTTCTCCAGTCACCATCCTTTTGGTATTTGGGCATGGAGTGGGTATTGAGGCATCTAAATGGAAAGAAGATCTAAAAGAAAAAGGAAAAAAGAGTGTTGTGGGTTTAAAGAGCAGACAGAGTAAAGCTCTCAAACGAATTGGATTAAAAACACAGAATTCTATTTGGAGAGAGTTACAGACAGACATTACAAGGCAGATACAGAATCCACAAGTGAGCCCCCTTGAATTGTCCCACAACCCAAAACTAAATCTATCATCCCCAGTGCTCCAATCCTCCCCCTCATGCCTCTGCCATCCAAGAGGCCTAAGCACAGCCTCTGGATGCCCCAACCAGGCCTATCCTTCCATGTTTGTCCTGATAACGCAACTCCTGCCTGGCAGAAGGCTGGAGGGAGAGGGAAAGAGAACAAGCTGGGCTGGCCCTGAGCTTATGAAGGGATAGCAGAATTGTGGCCTTGAATAGCAATCTTCAAGTCCCAAGAGCACTTTTTTAACCCTATAGTTCCCAACCTGGGACAAAGAGGAACTAAACCCTCCTCTTTTTGTGTAGAGACTTGGTGCATATCTCATGCTAAACACTGGAGGACAGCCCACAAAGCTCACTTCCTAATGACAGCCATACCTGAACCTCTCCCAGACTTGTGGAGGGTTTGTCTGCTGTGCTTTCAAAAAAGCACTGTGATAAGAGCATGGTCTTGATCATAGTTCTGCTCTGAGTCAGCTGAGGGAACACAAATCCCTTTTGCTGCAGAGCAGCACTCAAGGGCATGTTGCCTTCTGTCACATTTTTAAAGCTCTCTTATTCACCCAGAACTGAGGCCACGGCTCAGAGCCGAGCAAACCACTGAGGGAAGCTTGGCATTTTCCTTCTAAAGGGAACAGCCCTTAACTGGAATTCTGAATGTGCTCTTTTCTTCTGTAGATCCAATGCCTAAAGACTATGAACAGTGGTATGGATTCACTCAGTTTGCACTGGAGTTAAATGAACTGGACCTGCAAACTAGGCCTTTACTCCCATCCACTGATACACGGTTCAGGCCAGACCAAAGGTACCAAGTTTTAAATATCTTCCTCAGATAGTTCTGAATCTTCTGTATGCTGACTAGAGCCTAAGCTGAGAGTGTTTGGTGTAGATCCCTGCAGCGTGTTTTCAGTTTCTGCCTAAATGTGCATCTGAAAGAGATTAGCATTGCCTGAAATTGGCTCTTGGATGCTTCCAGGTAACTGCCTTTCCAAAGATGTTGAAACTTCAGCGCTTCAGGTACTAGATGTTGAGTGCAGAGTGTTGGAACAACCAGAAACTGAATACTTGCAATTGCTTTCTGCAATGGCTATTTCTACTGTTGCTAACCTCCAAGTAACAGAGAGTGACAATGACTCTGAGATTGTTGTGAGACCTTTATTCCCTCGAGTGCCTTTCGATAGTGTCTGTAGATGTAGCTGTTCACCTTTCAAACACTGCTGTAAAGCTTAGACCTGCAGCTCTGGACAGCCTGGCAAAGGTGGGGGACAGGAACACCAATTCTGTCTCTTATTACTGCTGGTGCTGCAGGTTTCTAGAAGAAGGAAACATTGAAGGAGCTGAAATGCAAAAGCAGAGGATCGAGCAGCTGCAGAGAGAGCGGAGGAAGGTGCTGGAAGAGAACAATCTGGAGCATCAGCCCAGGTTTTTCAGGTACTGTACCACAGCATATGCTGCCATTTACTGAAATTCTGAACTGCTCCTTTTTTCCAGGTTTCTCCTGTATTCTTGACCTCTGGGTGTTGGCAATACAGAACACTCCAGGTGTAGCCAAAACTTAGAATTGTAGCTTAGCTTTTCATTAGTGCATCCCTAAAATTCTTTCTGATGTTGTTTGTTTGTCTTGATGGCAATAAATATTTAGTCTACATTTGAACTTGCCTGAGTAAATACAGCACCTGTGGTTCTCTCAGGCAAGATGAAGTAGCTGGATGTGCTGGAATTCTGCAGAATTCAGTGGGATTGCCTTGTGTAGAAGTGTGTAGGGTTGGAGCCTTTGATTTCTGGTTTTGAACTTGTTTCCCCTGTTTCATGGGGAGAGAATTATCACTCCAAGAGCATTTCAGTTCTTCCTGCTGTAAATCAATTAATAGGAGACTTTATCTACCAAAAGACAAAGCTGAATGCTAGTGAGGACAAGGGCTTCTGCCCTCCAGCTCCTCTGTTCTGTTGGAATGAAAGGGTTGGAGCCAAGGTGGGTGCTGTATGGGCCTGTGTACCACAGTTAACAGATCTGGGATCCTAATTTTTTTCTTCTGCATACATAGGTACTGCTGAAGAAAACCAGAGACATTTAAATTAAGAGAAAAAGGGAATGGCTCAGACCACTGTGCCTGACAGGCTGGTGAGCTAACTCTTCACAAGTCAGTCACACAGGCTAAAGAAAAACAAATGCTGCTTCCAGCAGGACCTAGGCTAATACTTCATAATTGTATATTCACAATAAGGATGAGGATTTGGATCCTCACAGTGAGGATTTGAAAACTGAGATTTGTGGTGTGGATATAAATAACAGAGTAAAGAATGCAATTAATTAGAGTAGATGAGTTATGCATTTGGCTTTTCAATACTGATTTCTCTCTTCAGCAAATCACAAGCCTTGATTTACTTAAAAGTTAGCTCTTGTGCCAAGTATGTTGCACACCAGATTAAAAGCAGACTAATTCCTCCAGGATATGGAGCCTGGTGTGATGAGTCTCACTTCTTGACTGACAGCTCCAGGATTTCTTTGTGCAGCAACAGGGGTGACCTTTGGAGAGGTAAAAGGATAGTTTGCACTTTCCACTCAGAGCTGCCTTTGAGACCATGGAATAAAGCTGGCCTGCAGTTTTAAGTGCTACACACTGGCATATGACAGTGGGATGGGATTGCTGATCTCAGCTGAACACTAGGCTACGGAGATGCATCTCCAAAGCCCAGGGCAGGCATACCAGTCTGACTCACAATTTATGCTGCAGTGCTTGAAGGCTGCACTGAGTTGCACTGCACCTGGATTGGGTACCCTTGCACAGTGCTGCATTGCATTCCACAGCATCCATATGGCAAACACTGGCTTTGCCTCTAAGACTTTTGTTTCATCTTGAACAGGAAATCCAGCGATGACTCCTGGGTGAGCAACGGAACGTACCTGGAACTTAGGAGAGAGCCTGGCTTTGCCAAACTGGACAACCCTGTCCTCTGGTGAAAGAGGAGCTGAAGGAAGACATTCTGTGCTGCATTCTTGGATCTGATTTTAAAAGAAGTCNTATCTCCACAGCTGTGCTTAACTTAGACTCTGATGATTAGTTTCCTTTGCCCTGACTGTTGCAGTGATTGTTTGAATGTATAAATACCCTAACTTCTTTTTATAAAACATATTTAATACATAGTCCTGAATGTTACCAGAGAGAGGGAAGAGAGGAGCTTTTACACTACTTTTCCAGCCTCTAATGATGTCAGTTCTAACTTATGCCTTATTGCATTGGAGACAGTAGCATCAGCATCTCCTAGCTGTGCTGAGAAGTCAGGGTGCAAGCCTTAGTAACTCTAAGCAGGCTTCCACAATTCAGTGAGTAGTTGAGCTGTCTCCAGGTTGGTGTAACCTGATAAAACAGATTATCAGCTGGTGCTGGAAGCTGAGTGTGGTCTTTTGTTGCCTGTAGAAAATGTTTAAAGAAGCTGTTGTTTCCCTTGGCTTTCTTCTTAGCATTATGGAGGAGGTAGTTCTGAGCTTACATCAGTGGTTCTGCTGCCTTATACACAAACTGTGTCTGGCTAAAGGTAGTGCTAGAAATTCAGGAATGGCCAAAATTTTCCACTGGGGAAAAAAAGTCCACTTCAGATTTATAACCCCCACCAGGGCAAGAAGAGGAGATCCTTTGTATATACTGCTTGAGCACTGACTAGATGCAAAAGCTCTCTCTTTTCCCAGTAAGTATACAGAGCACGAAATCCTGTGCTTCCATAGCTCCATTTGTTTTTATGAACCTGAAAATTGCAGCAGGAAGACTTTTTTAAACAGTAAGCAAATTGATTGTTTTAAGCTGGAGATTTTTTCTTAGTATTTTGATATTTTCTACCTCTTAAGAAATGAAGAGCATATTTAAGATCTTGCATTTAAAATATGACCATCTGCCTTATGGAGAAGTGTATGGAGTCTTTGATCTTCCTCTGTCTGTGTGCTATGTTCAGATAAATATTCAAGTGTCTTGCACTAAATCCATTGCATCCCTTCCCTGCAACTTTATACAGGTGGCTAGATTTGTCAGCCTACTCAACCACAGGTCAGGAATTTAGCAGGTAACAAATGTAGCAGAAATTGCACTTTTGAATGAAGACTGTAGACATGGGGCAGTGTTCCTGCTTTCCCCCTCAAATCAAAGTGGCAGTGGTGAACAGATTCATTTGCATCCCTATCTGCATCCCTATCTGCAACCCAGGCCTGACCTAGGATCCTTCAGGTCTGTTCTATGTGTCTGTGACTCTCTGGCAACAATGCAGTTATCAAGACATAGATCTATATCCCATCACCACCATCACTCCCTTTTTGTTTTCTTACAGGCCACTTTAATGACAGAAAGCAAACCCAAAGGTTGTTGGCCTGTTAAAGTGACTGGCTAAGGGAGACTCCTAGAGGGACTGGTAGCTTAGGAAAGCTTGCACTTTGTGCTGCTGTTCTGAAGAAAACCCCATTCCAAATGCAGCCACTGACTATATGTAACATGAAGGAAATGCCATGAATGCCATTTAAAACCAGGTCAGATCTGAGTATTTGAAATTTGCTGTTTCCTTAAAGGCTTAGAGGCAGGTGAATGCTTTTCCACCATTTCTCCCTCTGCCTCATTATCATTTCTGTAATTTATCACCAAAGAACTTCGTGTAACTCTTCCCATTTAGTATCTCTTTTAAAGACTTGACTGCCATGCCAGGAGCTTTCAACAGGGCAAGGTTCACATCAGCATGAAGACAAAACCTGGGTTTCCACTCCAAAGGAAATGTGACTCTTAGGGGGCTGTTTGGCTTCTCAAGGAAAGTGAGGATCTATCTGTGGCTTGCTCCCTTCTTGTGTTCTATTCTTGTATTAACTGTCAAAACTTGGCACAGAAATGAGTTGATATTTGTAATCATCCTTGCTGCTGGCAATTACTATTTATACTAAAAATAACATTCATTTGACAACAAAAGAGGATGGGGGAAATACTGTAATTTTAAAAAGCTTTTAAGAAAGGGAACAAAATCTGTGGAGGTTGGATTAAACTTGTTCATTGACACATTTGGCAGCTGCTGTGATTACTGTCTCATCTAATTGCTGGGTTTGTACTTCTCGTGTATGGAAGGGATTTCTCCATACTTTGTCATATGACTTAGCAGCTGATAGCTGATGAAAGGATTAGAGGCCAAAAGGCAAAGCTGAAGAATTGTAATGCATTAAAATCAGCAAGTTTTAAACAAAGCTAACCTTGTATTGGGTGTTTGTGTCATGAGTTTTGAGCAATCAGACTGGCAGACCTTACAATCACTAAAATCCTTGGATTGATGACAAGAAGCATTGGGTTGAATAGTGCCTTACAAAATACTTTGATGAAGTTCCCATGTCAAGAAGGTAAACTTCAACATTTTCCTATCATCTCCAGAAAAAGATAAAAAAGCAAACCCTGAGCATAACCCAGGGCAGTTCTTAAACATATGAAGCAAAATCACTGCCCAGTTAGTGCCTCCTTTGTAACTCTGACACACAGCTGCAGACAGTGTAACCACGTTCCTGACTGCAGCACAGTGCTCCTCACTTGGTTTTCTACAAAGCTGTTGGATTTAGTTGTCCAGCCTCTGTCAACCTTACTCTGAGGAGTGGAAGGAAATTGTTTTTCTGTTGCTTCTGAGTGTTTCTGCACACAAATACAGTCATTGTTCACAAACCTCAATACACTCTACAGTTGTTCTTGGTAAGCTATGACATCTTGGCACTTTTCCTCCCCAACACTTCAAGTGTAGCAATGGGTGCAAAAGTTCCTTTAGCTTCCTGCCATACAAGAAAGACATTTGTTTTTAGTAACTGACACTGAGGGATTCCCCAGCCCCATTTCTACCCTAAATAGTTAAAAAAACCCAACAAACCCATAACAGGCAACTTGGGGCTTCCTTTCCTACACAGCAGTGATCCCCAAGCTGCTTAGCAAAGTGGATCAGTCATTTCCTGATGACAGTTGCCTACAGTTACAGCTCTCTTATTTGATGACTTCATGCACATCACCTAATGTAATTTTGGAGGAGTGTTTGTTTGGGAGCCTACTCTTGATTAGCATAAAGTGCCCTTTAGAGTGAGTGGAACTGGAGTGCATTGTTGATCACTGCATTCCTTTCTTGGTCCCTGCTGTCCAAGACATGCTGTGTGTGTGTTTTCCAGCACTGATCTGCTTCTTTTAGGTGCTTTTTGAGTTACAGATCTAGCAAAGTACTTGGGTCCTTGTTACAGAGCTCAGAAAATTGGACATTTAGAAAATTTCTGGGTTGGCAGGGAGAGCAAAACAGACCAGAAAAACCATCCTAGAGATCTGTTCTTTCACCACCAAGTTTTTGAAGGACCTGAGCAGGATTCTTGTCTTCTTTTAAAACCTGGCTCCTGAAGGAGGTGGTGTTTGCAAACACCTTCACCTGCTCAGTGCTGCAGGCACTGTACAGAGAGGCACAGACATTCATGGCACTGGAATGTACAACCAGGGACAGCTTTGGGCGCCACACAAAGATTCAGTGCTGGTCTCAAGCCCTGCCAAGAAAACATTCTAAGAAAAACCTTACCCTTCCCATGCCCTTTGTTTTCCCTCACCTGGTTACAGTTCTAGTTAGGTTCTCTATGCTGCCCCTCATACCTGGAAGTCCTTATTTAGTGTCACATTTTCACTTCACTGAATTTTTTTCCCTAAAAAATAGGAAAACAGTCCATTCTAACAAGCTTTAAGTGACAAATCATGCCTAAAAGCTGCAGTTAAAAACCTTTCCCTGTAAATATTATGGCCTGTTTCTTTTTCTTAATTGTGAACAGGACTTGTACTCTGGATTCAGAGCACAGCCTGGTAAGGGTAGCATGCTACAGAAATGAGCAGCTGTATCTGCTCAGCATGCTCCTAATGAATATCCTTATGTCTGCTTTTGTGTAACTCTCTCCTGTCAGCTTTGCAGAGCATTATTTTGTATATAGCCCATACAGGCAGAGCCAGATGAAGAGGAGTGCAAAAGCTGGCCCACAGTGCATGTGAAGTAGAAGGATGAAACCCAACTTCTCCACATAATACCTCTTGCAAGGGCTAGCACCAGATGGTGCTGTTTGAAGTGGTGAAGGTGAAGTGGAAAGGTGAGGTTGTTTGAGTTGAGTGTGTTTTCATTCATGGATTATGCCTGCTATAAATATAATTCACAGTATTCACTAACTCATCCTTTCTGTTTTCTAGCTGTTGGTGGGTGCAGCTTACTCCAGTAGCTGTGGGTTCATGAGAAGCTGCATGTTACCTGGCTTATCTGTGGAAAGTAAATGCTCTAACTTGCCACCAAATGTGTTGCTGTACTGCTTGGTTCTGAGGCGCTGTTCTTGCTGCAGCTTTTTGAAAGCAATGAGACATTTCCCACATAAGTAGTTGCCATATGTTAAAAAAATGAATTATTTTAAGCACCTTGGGGGTTTTGTTGTATAAAACAAAACTGTAATGAAGCTAGTGAGAATGTCTAGGAGGTTGATCCACAAGAGGTGGTGGTGAGCTCCTTCACCCTCCACACCTTCGAGGCGGTTGGCACGCCTCAGGATCAGGCAGTCTGCTCTTTATGCTAGCAGCACGTTGCCAGTTCCAGTACTGGGAACACCACCACCTGTACATGCACAAAGCTGCTAAATGCTGACTCTGTGCATTGCTTTGGTAGGGCACTGGTGAGTTCAGAATGAAGGGAGGTACACTGTGTGCATTAGAATTATCACTGACTTCCATGTTTTTGAGGACTTGCTGTAGTCAGGATCATTCCTTTTCTGCTTCACTTACTCCACAAATTTGTTATTGTACTGGAGCACCTTGATGCACAACTTGATTTATTCCTTTTGTCTCTGTAACCAATTTAGTTGGATGTTAATAAATCATCCCTGCAAAAGGCCAGAGAGCACCCTGACTTTTTCCCAGGGGTTGTAAGCATCCTTTCTTTGCAGGCTGTTAGTGACAGCTGAAGAGTCCAGCTGCTGTAGTGACCTGGGTGGTTTACACTTACAAAAAATGGCAAGGGGGAAAGAGCTTCCACCTGCTGGGAGCCTTATTTATCACTCTCACAATCTGTCTGGTAGTGGTGTCGTGGTCCAGTTGTTTGTCAGTTACCTGAAACACACTGCAGGGCAGTTGTATGGCTAATAGGCTGAACACCTGAGGCAGGGAAAGGGGTTGATGGAATTCATTTATAGCTATAAATGAATTGTTGATTCTTAAAAGCGTAAACTGCTTTAGCATGAGTGTGGAGACCACAAACCACATCATCTCCACAAAACAGCTTTCAAAACCAAGGAAACACAAAGCAGTGGAGGGAAGCTGTATCAGTGTGGTGGGGTTTGTGATAGAGATGGGGATGCAGGACAGCTCTGGCAATCAGAGCAGACCTCAGCTATGTCTCATAGTCTCACCAAGTGTGAGATACAATACTGATGGATTAGGAGCTTGAAAAATGTGGGAGTGCAGTGACTGTAATTCCTGCCCAGCCTGTAATTCCTGACTCAGCTCCCAGCCTCAGCGAGTAAAAAGATTTGGTGTAAGGGAGCACAGAGGTTCCAGGAAGAGCTGGGAAAATTGTATCAATAAATCTGTTCCTACACAGCTGTTGTACATGGCAGAGCAAGGATGGAGCCTGAAAGACAAACAGCTTTTACAGTGGTAAAGAATTTCCTGCACTCCAGCCATTTTGGTTTGTGTTGGGTTGAGAACTTTGGAGCTTGCTCATCCTGCTGACAGGAATTGCTTCACTGGGGATCAGTTCTTAGAGATCTAACCTGCTTTTCAGTGGCAGCTGACTAGCACATAGCTGAAGCTGCTGGGAAAGTGCTGGCTTACAGAAGCAGTCCTATCTTTTCTTAATTAGAAAAGGGAGAGGAAGATGGCAAGGGATGCTCATGACTAGTACCTAATCATGGCTAGCTAGGCCAGAAGGAACTTGTCTTGCAAAGAAATGGCTATGGAGTGAACTTCCTACCCCTCGAGCCTGTAACATGCCAGCACCCACAGCGTGGCAAAGGGCTGCCCAGACTGAAAGCAGGCTCCTCTCCCCTGCACAAGTGTGAGGTAAGCTTGGCTTGTGTAGGCTTTGCATCCAATTTGTGTTTAAGCTCAGCTGTCTGTTCATTTGCAGCTATCTCAATTTTAAAGTAATTTTGCTTACTGCAAATGACTCAAACCAGCACAGCGTGAGGAAAAACACTGACAGCTGAGCAGAGCTTGCTCTGCATAGTAACAGACACATCTTGGCTTTTTCTTAATGCCTCTGTTACACTTCTCTCATTTTCCAAACGTTGCTGTCTGTGCTTAATTTGTTGATTCTTAACTTAGTGCAGCAGATGCATAACAATTTCTAGGGTTCCTCTGAGTTTTTCATGGGGTTAAAAGCTGGCCAGATACCAAGTTCTGCTGTATACTTATTAATTTGTGTCTTTGCTTACTCTGTACCAAGGGAAATACTTGCAATTGCTAAGTGTAAACTCTCATTTGAGGTAAATCAATATTGCTCTACTGAGCTGTGTGTAACTGAGGCTTAAGTGAACTGCGACTTAGGCTCTGTGGCTTTGCTGATGTTTTTTACAGGCTCTGGGAATGACACTAAATTCCTGGAAGAAAAGATGCTGTGCATGAACATCAGCTGATGTTTCTCTCTGTCATTTCACATTTTTAGCAATTATTGACTTCCTCTAAGTGTTAGGACACTTTTAATTTGAGGGTTTTTTTAGCTGATGTATGACTTGCTGCCTTACCAAGGGTCAGGTGGTTTGGGGTTTTTTCCTTAGTTAATATTGGTTTTCTTTATTAACATTTCTTCAATAAAGAAATGCTTTGCTAAATTACTAATTTCTTGGTTTGAATTGCTGCAGTAGATGCCTTGAAAAATGCTTCTCTTAGGTTTTATGAGGATGTCTGCAAAGCCTAAGACTGCTGCCTAGAGCCAGGAAGATTATGTAGCTTCAGCAGTAGATGAGAACTTGTCTGATAGCTGAGTTCTGCTCTTTTGTTTACTCTTAGCTTTGTTGTTTCAGCCACTGACAGACTGAAGGTGGAGTGAAGAGATCTTACTCTGCTTGTACTGATTGTCACATGCACTTCAGTCAATGGAACAGATCTTTTGAAAGCAAGTAGAGCTACATAACAGCTGGGTAGGTTTGGGGCATAGGAAAATCAATTTTCCTAGGAGTTCAAAAGCAGCACACCAAATTCTTAGGTCCTTTTGTGGGAAAGAATTCTACTGAGAACTTTGCCTGAGAAAAAGCATCACAAGCAGGTCAGTTAGGACAAGCTTGACCTTCTCTGAGTTCTCTACTTACCAGCAGAATGGGAGCCTAGCTCCTTCTCAACATACCCCTCTTTCATGCTGGAGAGTAAAACATCAAAGTTGAAGGAGGGTAGAGAACCCAAGGATGCTGTACTCTCACTTTTTGTGAATATCAGAAGCTGGGAAAGAGATCTGGATGCCCCATGTCACTGGAAAGGCCACAGTAACAACTCCACTGTATTCTACCTAGCTCCAAAGCTTTCTAGAGATGATGCTAATGTGAATGCTTTGGTTGTGATACTGTTTGAAACGATGAGGGGGAATGAATGGAGGAGCATACACACTGTTGGAACTCTCAGTATTGAAGTGTGCAATCACAAGAGCCTAGCCAAAAGAATGACTGCAGTTAATGCTTTCCCAGTACAGCTTCCAGTTGCTTCCTTCCAGGCTAATGCTGCCTCCTGGGCCACAGCTGGTCTCCCTTCTCTCAAAGAAACTGCACTGCTCACCTGTGGTGCATTGTCATTGGTAAGGCTAGACAGAAAGTGCAGAAGAACCAAAGAAGCCCCAGCTCAGGCTGACTGTGACCAGCCTGCAGGGCAAAGTGCATTCCCATCTCTCAGGTGGAAAGGGAATATGACTTCTACCCGAGGTTGCTTGCATCACCACTTCAGATGCTAGCTGCCCAAATCGCTGCATCATTTGAACACACAAGGGCAGTACATGCAGCCAGGACACCATTTTCAGGTCTGATAGAGCAAAAAGATGCATTTTTAACTGTCAGAGACTCTTCCTGTCCTTGGTTTCATGTGTGTGAATACAAAGAAAAATGAAGGAATAAACCTCATTTTAGTTTTTTTTTTCTGATGTATTTCTTAGACATCTGCAGTTTAATGTGGAATAACAGGCTTTTAAAACAACTGTTTCTGTAGGATTACATCAATGTTTGGGGCTCTTAGACAACAGTTTGCCAGCCATTCCTTTTGGCTAATTTACAAGGAAGCCTTGCTACTTGAATAGCTTGAACAGTGCAGCAGGCAGATGGGCTTTGATAAAACATTGATAAGACCAGATGGTTCATCATAAACTATCATGGAAAAAACTACTTTGGAGACATGTTAGAAATGTTATCTCTTCCTAAATCTTCATTTATCATTATTCTAAATTGTCCTGGAAGGCAAATAGGCCTAAAACATGTCCTGGCTTGCCACACCCTACTGCTGATGGGGGAAGTAAGGGCAGGAGGAAAACAAAGGCTGGGGCCATTGTGTCCCCTCCCAAAGTGATAAACAGGTAGCCACAGGTGTTTATGCACTTGTTAGTGCCTTGCCCAAGTAGGGGTCAGCAAGCCTTTTGGTCAGCTTGGCAAATGCCATTCTGACTCTGGTGAATCTCTGTGGCCAAAGGAGCCATCACACTCAGGCAAAGCATACGAATGGAGCTAAGATGCAAGCAGCTGTGCTGCTCTGCCTCACTGCTCTGCCTCAGTGTGTGCTGCTCTGCCTCACTGCTTGGACAGCCTGTTCTGCTCTGCCTCGTGCTTCAGAGCAGCTTAGCCCTGACGTTTTGGGCTTGAACTACCTGGAAAGTTAAGTGCCTGGAGTTTCCCAGGAGAAGGCATTAAGTGCCTCACAGTGTGGTGAGAAGTGCCACCAACATTGTGCTCTCTGCACATCTGCAAGAGGTCTGCCTGCACCTCTGCAAGCCTGCATGCCAAGAGGAGCCAGGATCAGGTCAGCAAATTCTGCCCCTTCCCCAGCACCCTGCTAGAGCCTGGGAAGATCTAGAAGCCTCTCAACACCTACCAAAATGCTGAGCAGCTCCAGCACTGCTGCAAAGGAGCCAGGGACTATCTCTGAATTCTGCTCCACCACCATGAGTACCACAGATGTTCCCTAGGCCTCCAGGCTGCCCATTTATAAGTGGAGCAAAAACATTTTGTGGTTAAACCTTTTCCAATGTTCTGATTCTCCTAAATGAATGAATTGCCCATAAACATCCTTGTGAGGATTTTCCTGACTGAATTAGAACCCAAACTTAAGCAGTTCATATATAGTTTGTGGGAAGGGCTTTTTGGAAATAAAATAACTACCTATTTTATAATTCCTGCCTCATTAATTGCCCCAACTAAGTCATAAATGAAATAAAGTTCTGTGGCTGCCATCTAATCTACAGTTAGGAGCACTTAGCTCACACAGCTTCAGGTAACCTGTCCTCCATAGCAGACATCACTAGCTGTAACCACAACCTGACAGACATGATCCTAGCCTACCTTTTCTGATAATTTTCTTTAATTGATGGGAAAGTCATCAAATAATAACAAAGTTTTCACAGAGATCTCTAGAAGGTTATTACAGCTACCCTAAAACACAGGTGGGGAGAAGAGAGCTTTCACAGTGGCAGAGGGGAGCCCTGAGCCACAGCACACCAAAGGCAGATGCAATACTATCTTCCCCCCATGCCAACACCTGTACTTAAGACACCAAGGCCTGACTGAGTTACAACAAACAGGCTGAACAAATCTGCCACCTCCTGCATCTCACTGTGGCACTCTCCAGTTGTCCTTCCAAGGGACTAAAATGGTCACAAATGGACTCTTCTTTTTTCCCCTCACATTGGTCCCTAAGGGCAGCAGAAATGAACCTGATAACCTGTAAGTAGTGCCCAAACTCATCTCACATGGGTACCCACCTTCAGATTGGTAAAGATGTCACCTTCCCACTGCCAAGAGCTGAATGGACAGAAGCTCTCTGGCTGCTCTGACTTTGCACAGTCCCTTCTGGCCTGCCACACCCTCCCACTGGTTTCCCCTAAGCAGGACACAGGGACTCTGGTTTGCTAAGCCTGTCACTAGCTGCTGGCACTGTGGCAGGCAGATGACAGCCCTCGCAGCAGGAGAGAGAGAGAGAGAGCTGTTGTTTGCAGCAGGAAATGTTTTGGAGGACTGAACAGTGCAGGCAAAAAACCAGAGAGCATCCCACCAGAACAGGAGATGAATTTCAATGTGCAATACAAATGAGGCTGCTTTGAAAGGAAGAAAGAAAGAAACAAAGAGTGCTGCTCAAGTCTTTTATTCCTGCAAAAGGAAACGTGGGGGAAAAGAAGATCACTCTTTGCTGGTGATTTGGCTTATGTTGCTGGACACCTTTAAATAGCTTTACAACCCTAAGTATCCTTCTTTTCTAATCAGTTTCACACTATTTTTCTGATTTCTTCCACAGAACTAAAGCCAACAGACCCTTCTCTAGGCAGTCTGAGGGTTTTTAAAGTCCTAGCATGCAGCAACAGAGAGCTTTGGACAACTCCTCCCAAGGTGTTAATTTACAGGCTGAACTTCAGCCAGCACTTTCTGGCCAGGCTGGATGTAGACTGAAAAAAAATCACTGATGGCTACAAGGTGTAACAGAGCTTTAGCACTGCTGGCAATGCTGACAACACAAAAGCATTTAAAGAAGTTTTTCACACAGAGACCAGAAACAAACAAAATGATTTAAGAATCCTAGAATCCTAGAATGGTCTGGGTTGGCAGGGACCTCCAAAAGGCAGCTAGTCCTAGCCCCTCTGCAGTCAGCAGGGGCATCTTCCACTAGACCAGGTTGCCCAGAGCTCTGTCGAGCCTCACCTTGAATATCTCCAGGGATGGGGCCCCAATCACCTCCCTAGGTAACCTGTTCTAGTGATCCAATATTCCCAAAGAGCTTGTTCCTAACACCCAGTCTAAATCTTCTCTAGTTTGAAGCCATTACCCTTGTTCTATCACTGCAGGCCTTTGAAAACAGTCTCTCTCCATCCTCCTTGGGCCCTTTCAGGTCTCCCCAGAGCCTCTCTTCTCCAGGCTGAACCCCAGCTCCCTCAGCCTGTCTTTGTAACAGAGGTGCTCCAACTCCCTGATCATTTCTGTGGCCCTCCTCTGGACCCACTCCATCAGGTCCATGTCCTTTCTGTATTGAGCACTCCAGACCTGCACCCAGTACTCCAGGTGAGGTCTCAGCAGAGCAGAATAAAGTGGCAGAATCACCTCTCTGGATCTGCTGGCCACACCAGGATGTGATTTGCCTTCCGGGCTGCAAGTGCACACTGTCTGCTTGTGTCCAGCTTCTCATCCTCTTTGCAGCCAATTCTGGATTTACGTGCCAATGGTTAGGAAAAGGTAATGCCAGCTGACAGTATCATTACAAAAGAAGAAGTTAAAATTCTAAAGATAAATACTTCCAGGGTGAGAAGGGCTCTTTCTGTACCTGGCAGAAATTACCACTCTGCAATGCTGACATCTTGTGGTGGCCTGCACAATGATTGCTTCGTGTCACCTGAATGTCACACGGAGGTGCTCAGAGAGCATACCACAATCTGGGTGCTTTTATTGTCCCTTTCACACTACTGTCTTTCGTGTTTTATTATGTGCATTACTCATTTTCGAAGTTGTGGCTGTGAAGTCCTTGTGTCTGTCACGGGTCTCACTTACTGAAGTGAGGTAGGCAAACCTAGTCCTGTACAAAAGCCCAGTTTGTCCTGCAGGTGGAAGCCTCTGGTTTTCTCCTGCTCTTTCTGCTCTCGTACAGAAGGATCTTCCAATGCAGAAGGGGTGCACTTCATGTTTCAGCTCAGGAGATGGGAGTGTGTGGCAGGCAGATCCCAATGCAGACCACGCTCACAATGTGTATTGCTCCACTATGATGTTCTCCCTGCTGCCATCCCAGTCATGAAGTAACCATGTGCTGTGAGTGCTGACTTGTGCAGCACAGGTCACAAGCATTTCCTCAAAGGCTGAAGGCTCAAGGTGAGTTTTCAATCGTCAGTATCTCCTGTTTACAGCCAGGTTTGATGACAGTTTGAAGCCTCTATGTTAACTGCTGTATAGCCCCAAAACTGGTTGCTGACACCCAGACCTCTGCTTCTGTCGCTTCTAATTAACAAGAAGCATCTCTCCTGTGCTGGCCTGAGTCTCTCCTGTGCTGGCCTGTGTCTCTCCTGTGCTGGCCTGTGTCTCTCCTGTGCTGGCCTGTCTCTC